>VWZU01004864.1:40623-52509 GCA_013397095.1 Sterrhoptilus dennistouni | reverse complement strand
GGGGGCCCTGCTGGAAAGTCCTGGGTGTTCCCAGTGCTGGAAGAGCCCTGGAACAGAAATCCTGATTTTATTTGGATTTTCCCCACAGAATTCCATGGGTGCTGTTGGTGGGAACAGCAATCCTGGGGTGTTCATCAGGGCTGCCCATCCTGATGAGAAAAAACCCCAAAAAATGCAAAACGGGCCCTGCTGGAAGGTCCTGGGCGTTCCCAGTGCTGGGAGAGCCCTGGAACAGAAATCCTGATTTTATTTGAAATCCCAATTCCCACTTGGGGGAGCTTCAGCTCCCCAGAATCTTCTCCTTCCCTTGGCACTGACAGCAAGGAAAAAAACCCCATAAATGGATATTTAGGATTCTCTGACCTTCTTCCCCTAAACACTGTAGCAAAGTCAATTGTCTTTCCCAACTTTAAACTGAGTCAACATTTTTTTAAAAAAAAAAAAGATAAAACATTTCTATTTAAATCTTTACCTGAATTCACCATCCTGAAGTTTTTTTGGGGGAGATACAAATATAGGTTTTGTCATCGAGCGGAATCAAAGGTAATAAAACCCATTGATCTCCAGTAGGACAATATTAATATTACCATCCGCCTTTTATAATTAATTTGCTGCCAGATGAAAGGGAAAACACGAGCTCCTTTTAATGCTGGTGATTAAAGCAAAAAGTAAACCTTTGAAAGGCGGATTTGCATGGGCAACGTGTTGCGCCAATTCCAGCGGATCGGAGGGGAATTGTTACCGTGCAGAGTCACATTGAGGAGTTTGGGATCAAAGAGCTGCTGGATTGGGGGAGAAAAGTCTGGGCAGAGCTGGGATGTTCTGTTTGGGATATTCTGTTTGGGATATTCTAGTTGGGGTATTCCATTTGGGATATTGTATTTGGGATATTCTATTTAGGATATTATGTTTGGGATATTCCATTTGGGATATTCTGTTTGGGATGTTCTATATGGGATGTTCTATTTGGGATATTCTAATTGGGATATTCTATTTGGGATATTATATTTGGGATATTCTATTTGGGATATTCTATTTGGGATATTTTATTTGGGATATTCTATTTGGGGTATTGTATTTGGGATATTTTATTTGGGATATTCTATTTGGGATATTGTGTTTGGGATGTTCTGTTTGGGATATTCCATTTGGGATATTCTGTTTGGGATGTTCTATTTGGGATATTCTGTTTGGGATGTTCTGTTTGGGATATTCTATTTGGGATATTCTGTTTGGGATGTTCTATTTGGGATGTTCTATTTGGGAGGGATTTTCTCCTCACGGAGCCCCTCAGTGGGGCCAATGGAGGAATTTCTGTGGTGAGCCAGGTGAATTTGGCTGTAGTTTCCTCCCTGAAATCCCCGTCCCCATCGACTGGGGCTGCAGAAAAGTTCATTTATGGGGATCAATATCACTTTTCCTCCTGCCTGCCCCGGGAACACCTCCTGGAGTCAATAGCGATTAGGGAGACAGGCAGGGACAGGACATCGATGGAGTTCAGGGGTTTCCACCTGCCCCAGGACAGCTGCTGGTGGTGGAATATCAGATTTGGGGACGGGCCATGGGGAGGAAATCCTGGCTCCAGAGGGATGGGGACAGGAGATGGGCAGGGGCTGCAGTGGGGGAGAATTTGGGAACCAAACTGGGACCAAAGTGGGATCAAACTGGGTGTGGAGCCAGACTCTGGGGCAGGGGAATCCTCCAAATGCTGCAGGAATCAGCTCGGTTTTGTAATTAGGGGGGGAGTGACGTGGATAAATAATGAGTGACGTGGATAACTCATGAGTGACGTCAATAAATAATGAGTGACGTGAATAACTAATGGGTGATGTGGGTAATTCATGACTGACGTGAATAATTCATGAATTATGTGAATAATTAATGAGCGATGTGAATAAATAATGAGTGACGTGGATAATTTAGGAGTGACGTGGAAAACTCATGAGTGACATGGATAACTCATGGGTGACATGGATAATTCAGGAGTGATGTGAATACTTAATGAGTGATGTGAATACTTAATGAGTGATGTGGCTAATCACGAGTGACTGGGACAATTCATTGGGATGGATAAATCTGGGGTTCAATCTGTGCTCACTGGGCCCGGCCTCTGTGAAAGGCAAGGAGAGTTCCCACTCTGGTTTCCAGGCCAAGTTCCTGGCCCAGCTCATCCTGACAGGCTCAGGATCCTCAGGATCCAACCCTGGAATTCCCAACACCTACAAAAAGCTCCCCACAAAGTTCTGGGGACCCTCCTCAGGAAACTGCTGCTGTAATTTATTAATTTTCCCCCTGAGTTCTCTTCCCCATCACCTTCCCCTCACCCCTCACCCCCAAACCAAAGCCCAGCTTTGTTCTCCTGTGCCACAAAAGCCACTCCAGAGCCAGGCCTGGGTGTTTTATTCTGTCAGCCACATGTTTTATTCATGTGTCACTCCCCTGTTCATCGCTAAGGGTTTACAAATGCTTCATCAATTATTAACAGCCTGATACCTGCTCGGGGCTTGTCGTTGTTGTTGTTGTTGTTGTCTCTTTTATTTATTTATTATTTTTTTTTTCTACGTAAAGAGGTGTTGGGAGGGTGGAGGAGAGAGTTACAGATGTAAGGAAACAAATTAAAATAGGAATTCAATAATTCAGCGCCGATTCTCAGGCAGTTAATGTCTCAGGGAGAGCGGCTGCAGCTGAGATAATTGAATTAAGGGTTTTTAGTCAGAGCTCAGAGCAAAGGGGAAATACTCAAAGAGGGTTTGAGAAGGAATCCAGGAGTGAGGTGTGGAATTCCAGGGTGAGGAATGAGGATGATGAGGGTGATGAGGATGATAATGAGGATCCAGTCGTTCCACTAATGAGAGGACAACAGAAGTGTGCTCAGCCATGTGTCACAGCCCGGTGTGAAATTCCAGATGAGAAATGAGGATGAGGATGATGAAGATGAGGATGAGGAGGAGGATCCCATACTTCCAGGAATGAGAGGACACCAGGAGTGTGCTCAGCCCTGTGTCACAGCCCAGTGTGAAATTCCAGATGAGAAATGAGGATGAGGATGATGAGGATGAGGATGATAAAGAGGATAAGGATGATAAGGATGATAAAGATGATGAGGATGATGAGGATGATGATGAGGAGGAGGATCCGATCGTTCCAGGAAGGACAGGACACCAGGAGTGTGCTCAGACCTGTATCACAGCCTGGTGTGAAACTTCAGATGAGAAATGAGGATGAGGATGAGGATGATGATGAGGAGGATGAGGAGGAGGATCCCATACTTCCAGGAATGAGAGGACACCAGGAGTGTGCTCAGCCCTGTGTCACAGCCCGGTGTGCAATTCCAGATGAGAAATGAGGATGAGGATGATGAGGATGATGAGGATGAGGAGGATAAAGAGGATAAGGATGATAAGGATCATAAGGATGATAAAGATGATGAGGATGATGAGGATGATGATGAGGAGGAGGATCCGATCGTTCCAGGAAGGACAGGACACCAGGAGTGTGCTCAGACCTGTATCACAGCCTGGTGTGAAACTTCAGATGAGAAATGAGGATGAGGATGAGGATGATGATGAGGAGGATGAGGAGGAGGATCCCATACTTCCAGGAATGAGAGGACACCAGGAGTGTGCTCAGCCCTGTGTCACAGCCCGGTGTGCAATTCCAGATGAGAAATGAGGATGAGGATGATGAGGATGATGAGGATGAGGAGGATAAAGAGGATAAGGATGATAAGGATCATAAGGATGATAAAGATGATGAGGATGATGAGGATGATGATGAGGAGGAGGATCCGATCGTTCCAGGAAGGACAGGACACCAGGAGTGTGCTCAGACCTGTATCACAGCCTGGTGTGAAACCTTTTTGGGGTTCCCTCGATCCTCTTGGCTCCATAATTAACAAATTAATTCTCTGCTGGCATTAATTTATTTCCACTTTGGTCATTCCTGAGCTGGTCCCACCTCCATTGATTGCAGCAGCCAATTAACACAAGTTCATTAGCACAAACCCCCCAGGGCTCATTAACACCCCCAGATCTTCCCTGTCCCCCAGGGTGTCCCCAACCCCATCCCAGCTGATCCCAAAATTTCTCTTCTTCTCTTTTATTGCTTTTTCTTCCCTCTCCTGTCTCCCACTTTTAAAATCTGAATTTTTCATTTCGGCTCCAATTGCGGTTTATGATGTATTTATCTAGTTTTTAAACTAACTTTTATACTTACAGGCAAGCAATTACTGCTCCAGAGGAGCCCGGAGTTAATATTTTTTTGGGTTTGAAGCCTCCTCGCTTTATTTGAGACTATATAAATAAGGTTCTCATGAAGTATTTATACAGCCTGAGCCAGCTCGGGGAGGAAAACAAAAGCAATGAGTAAATAATGAAGAATCAGATTTGTGTTTTTCATTTTCAAAAATGGGGCGGAAAATTTTTTTTTAACTTTTTAAAGGGAGAGAGAGCAGAGCTTCGTTCCCGCGGGGTTTTCACTCCTGAGCCTTTTTGCGGCGGATTTGGCCACAATTATTCTCTTTTTTGCCCTTAATTTGCAGAGCACCAAAACACCTCCAAGCTTTTTGTTCAATGGGGAGGGCTGAGATTTTTCCAGAGTGAGGCTCCAAATGATCCAAACTCAGCGGAGCAAACTCTGCTCAGGTAATTACGTCTTCTCCAGATAATATCATTTGCATACACATTTCTACCTCCGCCAGCGTTCTCGGAGACTTTAATTAAAAATCAACCTTTCATTTCCATGATTCCATCCCTTCCCTGCTACTCCCACTGTTTTTTAATTTCGTTTCAGGGGATTTTTTGATGACCCTTCGATGTCTCCTGAAGACGTTTCTCCCGCGGGCAGAGCGTGATTTGATTTATCTCCGCGCCCCCGTTCCATGATTCAGCACTTTTGCCGTCCCCTAAAAAAATCAAATTTCAGCGATTGCTGCTTCTGCTGCCGGTGCTGAGATCAATATCTGGGGGCCCCCTTCACCCCTGGAGCCTTGAGTGACCCCCCACGTCCTCCAGGAGCTGCTGGGAATTCAGTGCAGCTCCTGGGCTGTGGGCCCTGTGTGCCTTGAATTAAAAAAAAGGGGGTTTTAGGGTTTTATTCAAAGATTTTCTGCCTGGATTTTAAAACAAATTGGATTTTTTCAAAAGGTTTTCGAGTGTTTTGGGGTTTGTGCTCTGCCCCTGGGTGCTGCAGCCACAACCCTGATCCCAAACTGATCCCAAATTTCACCTGGGGAGCTGCTCCATCATCCTGGTCACCCTGGTTTTTCAATTTGGGACTGTCCAGAGGGAATTAATCCCAAATTTCACCTGAGGAGCTGCTCCTTCACCCTGGCTTTGTTTGGGAATGTCCAGAGGGAATTAATCCCTAAATTTCACCTGGGAAATGGCTCCATCTCCCTGGCCTGGCTTGGAATTAATCCCAAATCTCACCTGGGGAGTTTCTCCCCATCCCTGGCCTGGACTGGGAATGTCCAGAGGGAATTAATCCCTAAATTTCACCTGGGAAATGGCTCCATCTCCCTGGCCTGGCTTGGAATTAATCCCAAATCTCACCTGGCGAGCTGCTCCCCCATCCTATCCTGGGTTGTCCAACTTGGGAATGTCCAGAGGGAAATATGAATCCCAAATCTCACCTGGGAAGCTGCTCCTTCACTGTGGCCTGGGAATGTCCAGAGGGAATTAATCCCTAAATCATCCCAAATCTCACCTGGGGAGCTGCTCCCTCACCCTGGCCTGGTTTGGGAACCTCCAGAGCATTCCCGAGGAACTCAATCCTGAATCCCCTGGGATCTGCTCCAGCGGGACCAGCACGTGGATCCCACTGAGCTCCGTGATCTGGAACATTCCCTGGAGCCCCCCCAATGTCGATAGAGGTCTTGGCAGTGCCCGTGGAGGGATTTTATCCCTCGGTGAGGATGGGCAGGGGCTCAGACAAACTGCTGCCCCTCACCTTCCCTGCACTCTTGGACAAGAAAAACCTCCCCAGCTGAGCTTTGGCCATCTCTTTGTTTTGGTCAAGTGCTCTCAAGTACCCAACACTTTGTCTCCTTGGTAACGTATGGGGAAAAAATTCTTTAAAGTAAAAATGAACAAACCTAACCACCAACAACCAGCCTCTTCCCAAATTTCCAGAGTTTAAATGAGGATTTAAACATTTGGCTTGGCTCCACTGAGGTTTGTCCCAACAATTCCACGTGTTCCACCTCCCTCTGCTCATCCAGCACTTGGGTTTGTTTGGGGTTTTTATTTTGTTTTCCTCTTGAAGTGAGAGAAATGACAGCAGCACAAAGAGCCACAGTTCAACTGCTCCTCAGGTGTTTCATTGCTGCAGAACTGCCTCGGCCCAGGACTCCACAGCAATTAAAAATAAGTGAATCACAAAGACAAATCGGGGACGCCGAGTGATGGGGCTGCGAGGAGGGGGGGAGATAATGAAGTGGATTCGTATTTTGAGGCCTTCTCCCAATAAATAAAAAGGAGAGGAGCTCTCCATGGCTGCTCCAGCCCGAGTGCTGCTCAGGGCAGGGTGATTCATGCGCTCAGAGACGGGATCTGAGCAGATAACGCTCTGCCAATTCCCCCAGCTACTGGCAGGACACGGAAGGTTGTCCAATTAATCCCTCTCCTTTGGATTCATCATCCCAGGCTGCTCCCTGCGAGAGGCAGAGGCCGAACGGGAGCAGAGGGAATTCTCTTGGGAGGGATTTCACTCAGGGAAAAAGAACTTTGGGCTCAATCAGCGCCCTGAATCCATCCAATCCTATTCCCAATTAGATCAAAATCCCTCTCCTGCTTACGCCCGGGCTCTGGCAGGTATTGATTGAAATAAATGGTGTGCAAAAAGGTGATCCACCCTGGGGGGTACAGGAGTTACTCACCTGGGGGGTACAGAAATTGTACACCTGGTGGAATTACAAGAATTATTCACTGGTGGGCACAGGAATTATACACCTGGTGAGGTACAGGAGTTGTTCACCTGGTGAGGCAAAGGAATTATTCACCTGTTGGGGCACAGGAGTTACCCACCTGGTGGGGCACAGAAATTATTCACCTGCTGGGTACAGGAATAATTCACCTGGGGATGTATAGGATCAATCCACCTGGTAAGGCACACAAATTATTCACTGGTGGGGCACAGGAATCACCCCATTTGGAATTCTGCTTTTTATTTTTGGGAGGGAGGCTTTAGGGTATGGGGAGTGGCTTTTGGTGGCTTTTGGTGGTTTGTGGCTGATTCTCTGGACAAATCCTTTGGGATTTGGCAACAGGAGACTCCTCCCTGCCCTGTTCCCCACCCCAAAGTGAATCTGCTCCTCCCTCCCACACAAACCGGGCTTTCCTCTCCTCAGCCCTGGCACTGTTTAAGCCTTTCGAGATAAATTTTTACCTCTGGGAAATCTCCAGATATTCCATCACATCCCTGGAATTATCATCCTTCCCCTTTTTTTTTCTCATTTCTAGGGGGAAAGAAAAACTCCTCTCCTTCATTAACGAGCCTCCTTTTATCTAAATTATTTAAACACCAGGCCGGGTCCCACTTCTCGTCCTGCTGCAGCACAGTGAGCTGAGGACATTTTAAATGAGATTTAATAATCCAGCAGGACATTTAGCATCTATTAATTAAATACCAGCAGATGGTGAGGGGAGCCCTTGCTGGGAGAGGGACGGAAGCGCCACGTAATTACCCAAAGCTGCAGAAACAATGGAAATAAATAAATAAACTTTCTTTTATTAACACGTTATGCCAGTGGGCAATGCCCAGGGATTTAATTACTGCCCAACTCCAGTCCTGCTCCTGTGGAGGTGGAGAGGAGTGCTGGGAAAAGGGTTTGGAATCTCCTCTGGCAGCACAAGGACTTGGAATGAAAAGGTTGGGAATGAGGTTTGGGAATAAGGCTCTGGTGGTCCAAGGCTGTACTTGTGGAGTGAACCTGAAAGTTGGTGAGAAATCTGGATATTTATGGGTGTCATCAGCACAGAAATGTGAAATCTGGACTTTTCTGAGTTATCATCAGCATGGAAATCCCTGTGTGAAATCTGGATATTTCTGGGTGCCATCAACAGAAAAATGTGAAATCTGGACTTTTCTGAGTATCATCAGCACAGAAATCCCTGGGTGAAATCTGGAAATTTCTAAGTTATCATCAGCATGGAAATGTGAAATCTGAAAATTTCTGAGTGTATCAGCATGGAAATGTGAAATCTGGACATTTTCTGGGTGTTATCAGCACAGAAATCCCTGTGTGAAATCTGGAAATATCTGAGTTATCACCAGCACAGAAATCCCCACAGGCACCGTAGTGGTGGCAGCCACACCTTTGGAGTTTTGGAGTTTTTCCAGGCCAAAGAGGGATTTTTGTCCTTCCCTCCAAGCCAAGGTGCCCTCCAGCCTCACCCCCTGTGTCCTCCTGGGGGTTCCACCTTGGGCTGAGCCACAAACATCTCCTCGGGATTAAAACTCAGCTCCTACAAGGATTGGCACAAAACCCCTGGAGGTTCTGGCAGGATTTGGGGTTTCCAGCCCATTTTCCAGGGACAGTCTGAGCAGCAGAATCCTTGTCAGGAATATTTTGGGATCCAGGTTTGTGGGGCTGGTTTTCCTGGCTGGAGAGGTGGGAACACTCAGGGCTGCCTGAGCTGCCTCCCCTGAGACACGAAAAATAAATGAAACCCTTAATCCTGCAGACCTTTTTTTTCCCTCCCTGCAAAACCCTCATTTGTACCTTTTTTTTTTTTATTATTTTTTTTTATTTTTTATTTTCCCAGGGCACAGCAATATTTAGTGGCAGAAGCACCTCTGTTAACTTATGTTGGTGGAGCCCCTGTTATATTGAAGCTGACATAAAATGCCAAGAAATGGCCAAGAATGACATTTAAATGCATGGAACCGACAGCCCAACCTCGAGGTGTGGGTTTGCTGCAGCTTTTTTTTTTTTCACCCCCCTCCCTAAAATAATAACGTAAAGCTGCATTTGCCATCCAGCCCTGCTACCTTAAAGCACCTTGTTTGACATTTTACTGTGATGAGTGAACCTTTAACAAGGTCATTAGCTTTGAAGGATTTTCCTCCTGGGGCTGTGGGAAAAGCAGTTTATTCTGAACAGCCGAGGAAGAGAGAATAAAATATAAATAAAAATAACACGGTGTAACCGTGAAAGGGATTTCATTTGTGAGGAAACATAAAGTGGAAGTCTCCATGAAATAATCCTGGCCCTTGAAGGAGCCAAGGAGTCGTGGAGATGAATAAATCCAAGGCACGGCAGAAAAACGCCGTAAAAATAACGACAACAAACTCCTCCAGGTTGATGGGAGGGGAGGAGGAGCTGGGGCAGGTCTGGACTGGGAATGTTCCTGGAATTGCCACTCAGGTGGAGAGGGAATGGGAGCAGAGGGATGACCAGGATGGAAATGGGAGGATTCTCATTTCAAAAAGGAATGGGGTGAGATCTTAACACGTGTTTTTCTTGAATTTCAAATAAAAATGGGTGGATTCTCACTTCAAAAGGCAATGGGGGGAGATCCTAGGGGTGACCCATGGTGAAACCTGTGTTTTCCCTGAATTTCAAATAAAAACAGGTGGATTCTCACTTAAAAAGGCAGCAAGGATCCTAACCCATGTTCTTCTTGAATTTCAAATAAAAATGGGAAGATTCTCACTAAAAAAGGGAATGAGGTGAGATCCTAACCCGTGCTTTTCTTGAATGAAACAGCATCAAGCAAGGACAAACTCCTGCAGGGACCCCGGGGCAGAAATGGATTTCAAACTGGGATAATCCAGGAATTCCAGCTCCCACAGTGGATGGGAAATGCTCCTGTGTGTCTCTGTCCATGCAGGACCTGCCAGGCCCTGACAGCTGAGTGGGGCTGTAGCCCTGGTTTGTGCCTGAGTTGTTTTGGTTTCCTGAAATTCTTTTCCAAGGGAGACAGGAGAAATGTTTTTGGAACTGGAACTTTGTTATTAATTTCTTTCCCCAGGAGGGACTTCTCCTTGCTGTCCCTCTGCTCTGACCAATGGGAGTGAAGAGGCTTGTCCTTGTGTCACCAATCCAATTGGTCTGTGTGAAATGGTATAAAAGGGAGACACATCCCAAAAATAAAGGAGTCACTTTCAGCCCTGTGAAGTTCGAAGTCTGTCGTTGTGGTGTAAAACAACGTCAGGGGACAGAGGGACACCAAGGAAATGCTCCCAGGTGGTGCTGGAGGATCTTTGTCCACTGCTCCGAGAGCAGCCAAAGCAGAGCCCAGCCTAATTGGCTTCTCATTAATTGCCCTGTTCAATCAGTGGTTATCAATGAGCAGGAGAAGGAGTTTTCAGATATTTATTTGCTGCCCACAGCCCTGTGGAAACATCTCCTGTTTAATACACAAATGTGTCTCCTTTATCTCCCGTCTCACTGGGGATTTGTTTAACTCAGGCTCGGGCTGATAGGAGCAGGCTTTTAAATTGAAAAATTGCAATTCATTCCCCCCCCACCCCGCCCAGCTTTGATACAAGTCTTATCAGCAGGAAGAAGTGACAAAAACATATCTCTTCTCCAAGACAGAGGAAGGATTAGCTGAGCAGCAGAGGAGGCTTCGTTTTGTGTCTGGAGAAGGAGAGGGATGGGAAGGAGGTTTTGTCCTTCACCGGGAGCAGGGGCTGATGTTGGGCCTGGCTTTGCAAAGCTGGGCCTTGTAGCCCTGGTTTTGTGCCTGAGGTGTTTTGGTTTCTGAAATTCCTTTCCCAGGGAATTTTCTGTAAACAAGACACGTATTTTGGTGATGGCAAATTTTTAATATATTTTTTTCCTAGGAGGGATTTGGCATTTCTTGCTGTCTCTCTGCTCTGAGCAATGGGAGTGAAGAGGTTTGTCTTTGAGTCACCAATCCAATTGGTCTGTGTGAAATGGGATAAAAAGGAGACACATCCCAGAAATAAAGGAGTCGTTTTCAGCCTTCTGAAGTTCAGAGCCTGTGTGTCGTTGTGGTGTAAAACAGCATCAGGGCCCCTCTGGGCTCCTCCTCAGGCTGGGATTGTTGGAAAGGTTCTCAGGGGGTGTGAAAATAACAGGAAAGGCAAGTGGAGTCAAGAGGGCTCTGCCAGCCCAAACCAACCCTGCAGCCCTGGTTTGTACCTGAGGTGTTTTGGTTTTCTGAAATTCTTTTCCCAGAGAATTTTCTGTAATAGAAAATAAGTGGCTTTGTAAACTGTACTTTGGTTTTATTTTTTTTCCCTAGGAGGGACTTCTCCTTGCTGTCCCTCTGCTCTGACCAATGGGAGTGAAGAGGTTTGTCTTTGTGTCACCAATCTGATTGGTCTGTGTGAAATGGTATAAAAGGGAGACACATCCCAAAAATAAAGGAGTCATTTTCAGCCTTCTGAAATTCAGAGTCAGTGTCCTTGTGGTGTAAAACAAGAATCAAACCCCACCTCAGGGAATTTCCTGACAGAACACCTCTAAAACTCCCAGTTCCGCCGGGATTCCCTGGCCAGGGTGAAATAACCCAGAACAAGCCCCAGGAGCTCCCAGGTGTGCAGCAAAACCTGCCCAGGAAGTTTCTCCTGAGGGCAGAGAGTGGCTGGGCTGATAATTTTGTGAATTGTCTCATTAATAAAATATATTTTATTCTATTTGATGCTGGCTTCGGAAGGTTCTTGGATGATTATTACATTTTTTAAGCATCAGGAATTTTTCTTTTTTTTTTTCTTTTTTTTTTCTGAAGGCTTTACTGGAGGCTAAATTGAGATCTAATACAAAATTCAAAGAGGTTCTGCTGGAACGCCATTGAAATTTTAACTTTATGTTCTTTCAGGGGTTTGACAGTTATATAGAGGCAAAGCAGTACAAGCCAAGAGGAATTTAAATGCCAGATCTCTGCATTCTCTAATGGGCAGAGCATCCGAAAA
>VWZU01004859.1:665783-688500 GCA_013397095.1 Sterrhoptilus dennistouni | reverse complement strand
AGGGCGGGCGGGGTTCAGGTGCACGGTAACCCCTGCTAGGATTTGCCTCGTCTGCCTCAAGTGGGTGTCAGTGGAGAGCAGATCCCGGCGTTTCCTCAGGTCGCCCTCGGTGACACTTGGGGTGGTTTTGCAAAACCCCTCCTGATGCTCCTGGCGCTTGTTTGACCCGCTGTAGCGGGAAGAAGTTCAGGGTTGTGGCGACTGCAGGACTCCTGAAACTGATGCCTTTGTCTCAGTTGAACACCGCTGGGAAAAGCTTCCACTCCTTTTAAGAAAGGACATTGAGGTGCTGGAACATGTCCAGCAAAGGGCAGCAAGCCCCGTGAAAACTCTAGAAAACATGTCTTACAAGGAATGGCTGAGGGACCTGAGTTGGTTTAGTTTCAAGAAGAGGAGGCTCAGGAGAAACCTCGTCTCTCTCTACAACTTCATGTCAGGAGGGTGTAGTGAGGTGGGAGCTCGTCTCCTACCGTGCTTGCAGTGAGAAGGACAAGAGGAAATGTCCTCCAGTGGGACAGGGGAGATTCAGATTGGATATTAGACCAAAAAAAAGGTCACTGTTCGGGTGCCAGGCATTGGAATAGGTTGCCCAGGGAGGTGGTGGAGCCACCACCCCCTGGAGGTGTTCAGGAGGCGTCTGGACGAGGCACTGGGCAATGTGGCTCAGGGTTATGAGGCTGCAGGAGCAGTGCTGGGCGGATGGTTGGGCTGGATCATCTTGAAGCGCTCTTCCAACCATGACTATGAAATGTGGATGACAATCTCTGCAGTGTGCAGCGGCTCATGGAACAAGTCACACAGAGAAATGAGCTGAAGGATGAGTTCTGGGCTGAAGGTTGGGCCCCCACATAGAGCTCCATGTGCATAGCTAATATATTTCAACACCCTTGTCTTTGTTCTGCATGGAAGTAAGTGAAAGATCCCTGCTCTTACACAGGTTTACACATGAAAAGTAAGACTTCCATGAGAACTCTGTGACACTTGCCACAAGAACTATTTCTTTGCAGCTTCCAATTTCATTCCCACTCCCACTAGAGAGGAAGGAACAGCCACAATATTTTCTTCGTGTTATGTTCCACTAGGTAGAGGTTAAGCCCAGAAAGGAAAGATGGAAGGAACTGAGGTCTTTAAAAAAAAAAAAAAAAACCACCACCACCAAACAAGCAAACAAACATCCCAACAACAGCAACAACAAAAACCCAAACCAAAACATCACCAAAATAAAACCCAACACCCCCCCCCAAAAAAAAAAACCCAAAACACAAAAACCACTGAAACACTAAATATAGCGAAGCAGTAAAATGTACATTGCAAATCATCAGGGATTAGTGCCAACCTAACTTTATGAAAGAGTTACATCGTGATGTATTATCACCTGAGCTCCACATGGAATAGAACAGCATAGCATTGCTTAGTTGGAGGGGACCTGCAATGACTATGTAATCCCTGCAGTATGTACAGGGTATGATTCATAACCTAATAGAAGAATATAGAGGTATAGTGGTAAATCAAAATATGCAGCCTCACGTAAGTGGTAATATTTAAAATATTCAAGGAAAGCAGAGCTTACATATGTTTGCCCTCACATACAATGCTGAGCAAGTCTACAGAATAGCAGATGTGAGAACAAGAGTCAAGCAAGACTCCTAAGAATAAGCAGGAAGTCAGAAGAATCAAAGCTAATGCTGTTGTCAAAGAGGCAGAAGAACAGGAAGAGTCACAGAAGCCCACAAGAAACAAAGCAAAGTTAGGGGAACATGGATAGCAGCAGACTGCAAATATGGAGAATCACTGCTGGATTTGAAAAGCTGAGGGAAATAAAGTATACTTACTTAATTCCGCTCTCTGATTGATATCTTACACAGATCCAGCTGTCCAGCAAAATCCAATTTTGATACAGTATTTCTGAGCAGCAGTTTCTTGCATTCTTCATCTCCATTTAAAACTTTTCTCTGGCAATTTTATATTAATGGCTTAATTAACCACATTTTAATTTTGACAGGCAATACAACCCAACTATAACAATGTGAAATATGTGTTTGCACAGTAAAACAAACGGGGAAAAATATTGAAGGGCATTCCTTTATACAAACTACATTTTAGAGAGTTATGCCAATTGGTTCACAGGTTCAGAGTATTCTCATGAATATGCAAGAGATTTAATTAAAAATAGAACATGCCCTAATTACATAATTATGCAAGAGAACTGATTCAAAGGAACCACTCCTGGCTTTTGAATAAACAATATTCATTGCTTTCTTCCTATCACACATTTGCTTTAAAAGATTTCCTGCAATTAGCTGCTTACACGAGGGATGTGAGCATCCCTGAACAAAGCAACTACTCCAGCTATGACCCTGATTCATAATATGCTGGCTAATCAAGTATTTTCATCCTGGCAATTTCCCACATAAACAGCACACATTATAAGCGCCTTCCTGCAGGAAGGTTGATTAACTCAGTGGAACTAAAGTGCAGTGTTACTCCTCTCTGTGTTTATGGCACACAGCAGAAGATAGGAGAGACTTGGTGAATGTGATTTTTCCTGAAGCTAGTCTGACCTGAAATATCTGTTTGGATCTTGTTTTTCCTGTCTCATCTACATGAGAATTATCCAGGTTCATCTAGCAGTAAGAACTATTCACTGCCCACATTTCCATTTTCTCTTAAGGAACTGGTTATGCTGCATGCCCTGATTTTTGGATCAAATTATCGAAACATGCTGTCTCTAGTATATTACAGAATCATAGAATCAATTAGGTTGGAAAAGACCTCTGAGATCATCAAATCCAACCTATGACCGAACACCACCATGTCAACTAGACCTGGGCACTAAATACCAAGTCCAGTCTTTGGTTAAACACCTCCAAGGATGGTGACTTCTGTGATCCTTTAGCACCAAGGTCACCATGATTTTCTGCAGACATCTCTGTGTGTACCAAAACAAAACCCCAAAACACATTATTTACAATGCTGGGTTCTTTAGTCTCTATATACCAATTTCCCTCTTCTCCCAGAAGAGAGTAGGAGGTTTGTAATTCACAGTGGGAGAGCAAAAAGCAAACAGTTCAACTGATGGAGCACAAAGCTCTTCAGTTTTAGAAGTGCAGCAGTGTGAGAAATACTCACAGCAAACTGAGGTCAGCTTAACTGACATCCACAAATGGGACAAGCCTCTAAAGAAATTCAGGGTCACTTCATTTAAGAAGTGTGGGTCATTTTATTCTACCACTTGTGATGGGTTGATGCTGGCCAAATGCCACCAGCACACCATTGTACTAAAAAAAAAATCCTTCTGTCTTAGAGGATCTTCCTACCAAAAGAGATTTTTTTTCAATCTAATCTTACAGTCTATAAAATCTACGACTTCATTTTAGAAATATGGGCCACAATAAAGTACTACATTGGAATAATTTCAACTGCTGCTAAAGTGCTGTTTAAAAGCACCCTGGCAATAATAAATATTGAAAGGCCAGATTCAGCAAACTGTTGGGCTTTTCATCACAACCACTTGACAGTTGCGTGTGTTTTTGGTTTGTATTTCCTACAAGAATGTCCTTTATGGAAAAGAGGACACATAAAAAACAGTGCTCAAGACTCAGAAGTGTCAAGTACACAGTCCCAGGCACATTTCAGCCCATCTCTTTTGTTCATATGTGCAACTACTTCATGCAGAGCTACCTTTTTATCAGGGAGTTAGGGCACTTTGGGGTAAAAGGACTGTGTTTTGCTTTGCTTGACTCATTGTCAAATGCCTGAACTTACCATTGGGAACCCACTGTCAGGCAAGGCATTAATTCTAAGTAAAATAAACACTGATCGTGATCCTGCTTCCCAAGTCAATACGCTTTATTTACATGCAAGTGAATTCTCTTTTTTCACAGTCACAAGGATTTCTAGGAAGCTGTAACAAATGAAAGCCAGTTTGCTTTTCCCTGCTGTTTTCTCTCCACAGAGAAGTAACAAGGAAATAAAGTGTGCAGTGTTAATTCAAGTCTTAACAGTTAATTTCTATTATATTTTTTAAAATAGAGCAGGATACTTACACTGGGCATTTTGTTAAGAAGGTGTTTTTTCATCTCTCAGTTATTACAGAGCTGTGCTGCTGCTAAAGAGCATAACATACGGAATGAAAGGTTTAAGCAGCACTTTCAATTAGCTTTAAAACAGTTCTGTTATGAAAAACAGACTTCTAAAACTCAGGTAATACCATTAAAATAACCACTGGAAAGCTAGAGAATTTGCATATCAATATTAATGTGAACATAGAAAAATACTAGACAATTTCAGCAACATAGCTATATTTATATATCTCAATTTCCATTGTTATCTTCAAAGTAGTAAGTGATCGAGGAGATAAGGATTCCACCCTTTGACAAGTTCTAATACTCTGCTATATGTATTTACAGACACTGTCACTATTCTCCAAGATCCTACTCTAAACATCAAAATTCTGAACAGGTTAAGGATTCACGGAGAAGAGCTTGTGATGATACTTAGATTTGTATTTTTACTCCTTACATTCAAGGAATAGGTTGCCACCTCTACGAGGGAATGTTTACACCACTGCATACTCACTATGCTCCACCAGCAGTTTCTGTTCTGCCTTCTGTCATACCTCTCATTGCATTGAAAGATGAAGCAACTTTCTTCTTCACTTGTTTCCATGTTCCATAGTCAGCTGATGGTTGACTAGCAAGACCTTTCTAGTTTGGAAATACTCTCTTCTCTGTGTTCACTCTGCATGACTTTTAGTGCTTATGCCTAAAGTAAGATAACATTCGATTTATGTTCATCCTTTCCTTCCTCCATACTTTCACTTCTCAGTGAGTTTATTCTCTCCTGGGGTTTCAGTTGCTTATTCAAGGTTATGAGGATTATTAATCGCTGCATATGAGTCACAGGAAGTTACATTTATTTCTGTATTCACCTACCTCAGCCACTGAACCATTGCAGAAGTGTATTAGATCCTCCAGAGGAAATAAAAAACATGCTGTTGATGGAATATCAGCCTGGCCACTGCTGGAATAATAACATTCAGTCTGTGGTACAGTACTTCCTGTTCACTCTCCTATATCCTTATTTCCCAACTTTTACTCAGCTCCCTTTTTTTACCTTTATATTGGGATAAGGCCTAGTATTGATAGGAAAAAAATTTATTCCACAAATACAACAAACACAAAATCATATTCNTTACTGATTTCTAAGTGCCTGCTTTCTTACTGCTTCCATTATCCCCTTCCCTTTCTTAGAACACCAGCTCTTTATTATCTCTATGATTTGTCAGCATCTCTTTAGAGATCTGCTAATTCATCCCGTTTGGCTGCCAGATTACTTGCAATTAGATTAGGTGAGACTCTTTCCATGGTAATTTCAGTAGTCATTGTAGGATCCTTGGCAAAGGAGACTTTTACATAACCTTTTCTCATTAAATCCTCCAGAGTTTCATTATGAAAAATGCTTTTTCCTAAAAAAAACAAACCAAAACAACCAACCTGTGAGGGCTGTGACTGTAATTTCAGTCACACACCAGTGTAAATCTGGGATAATTTCATTAAGCAGTATGAGATTTTTCTTATTTTGAGAAGTGAATCTTTGAAAATGTAGGTAAAGCACTGATTTTTTTCCTATCAACATCAGGCAGAGGCACAGACTAGAATATAAACTTGCCTCAGCACCAGGAAAACTGGTGCTTCCTCACAACAGATATAGGAGATCTGATGTTCCTCCATACATTAAGAGAAGAAGGAAGCTGTGATTTTTCAGATGCTGCCTTTTATCAAAGCTTATACATAAGCTAATAACAGGAAATCTAATGCCAGTGGGTGCCTTTATGTGACCTTTTCCAAGCAGAAATTTGCACCTACTGATGAAAGAAAGACAACTAAATCTCCAAAGTCTAAAAGCCATTACAGATAACCACCTATAATCTGGTCTTTTTCTAAATGTAATTATCAAAGTCATTGAAAACCAAGCAGGCATCTTGCCCTTCCTGCCCAGGAACATCACTCCTCCACTGTGCAATCTCAAGGGTAATACATACATACAGATATTGTGCCAAATAGTGTTATTTTTTTCCTGGCTCTTTTCCCTGGCTAGTAATTAGCCCCATTTCTCTCCGTGTTTGCATTTCTAAGGAAGTTCTCACAGGTAACACTTCTCTTTTATACGTTTAATTAAATTACTGTAGAAAAAAAAGATTCTTCCCTGTGTAACTCTGTTGGCTGGTTCTTCCTCCACTCACCCTGTGTAGCAGATTCTGCACACCCTTCTCTCCCCCATGACCATTAATTTGCTTGGCTAAACAAACTGAACTCTTAATCTCTTTAAAAGAGATTCTACATCTCCCTGATTATTCAATTTGCCCTTCTCTGCTCCTATTTGCTTCATCTTTCTTGAGCCTAAAGAGCTGCAACTGTTTGTGCCGTGGTCACTAGCCGAAGTGCTTGTTCCCAAGTCAGATTTATCAGTACCCTCCCTTTCCCTTGATGTATTACTTTTCTGCACATGGCACAGTAATTGCTAAAATTTTATACCCCTTTCTTCTGTTAAATGCTTTTCTCTCTGCCTTAGCTAATGCTCTATATGGAATTATACGAAATTCACTTGGCATCCAAGGTTGATTGGAATTTTTTTTTTTTTTTTTTTTTTTTTAACAAGAGGTCATTTTACATCCACTTTTCATTGTTGGCGTTTGTCTTGGTTAAGAGGGTATTTCAGGGGCAGTACCCAGCTGCACTGGACTGGGGACTTCATGGTAATAGAGTTTGCCCCAAGGGAAAGGGAAATGGAAATGCTTCTGCTGTGTGACAATAGTTTCTGTCGTTTCTGTGCCAATGACCAATTATGTCTGTACAGAAAATGGCTTCTCTGAATGTGCCTGTGGCTAGATGGATGGTAGACAGGACGTGGGGCTGAGAAGGGCAGAGTCACTCTAAAAATCAATAGCAAACAGAACTGCCTGTGCTAGATATTCCGTTCCTCATCCTGTCTCCTGGGAAACAGAGCAGATGCAGGATAAGGACAGATGATCTTATTCCCAGGGGTTTGTATATGAGTCCCCTTTCCTTGCTGCCTCCTTCTTCCTACAGCAAGTATGTACCATGAAGCTTTTGCTTAACTTTCAGATGCTGTAATTCCTATATTTCCTATTGGATATCTATATTTTTTAATCTGTTTTAACAAGACATTTTCCTACTTGTTCACAGATAAATCCACTTAAAAGTATTGAGTTCAAAGACATTCCATGGACACACTCTTCACTTCTTCTGTATCTTCACGACGACGCAGAAGAAAGCAAGATCTGTACATCATTGGTATCAAGACTTGCACTTAAAACACTGGTGAGATGATTGTGTAATTCACTCCTACAGAATGGATCTTGTGTCTTACCTCTGCAGGCTTTTCTGTCACTTATCTGAGAGCAAATATTCTTAAGAACTCAATCTGTGGACAGCCTCCAAAAGCTCTAGAACTGAAACTGAGCCCAGGTGAGAAGAGTTTGAGAGAAGGGTTTTAAATGAACTTTGTCCCTTCTCACCCCTATACTACTCCCTGCTCCCTGTATGATTTGGACAACCTCAAGGACCTGCCCTTCATGTGATAGTTCTGCCCAAGACCTCCATGGGGCCCATTTCTAACCTAGCCTACCCACATTTAGTGTACCCCCTATATTTAGGGGATGTGAAAGGAGGCCTTAGAAAGTATTGTGTGTCTATTTCTGAAGAAAGCAATTCCTCCTACATCTGAGTATAGTTTTTTTATTGACCAGTATAGGTATTAAAGAAACAGTGAGGGGATGCTATTAGTTTGACAAGTTTGGCAGACACCGCTGAATCACATTGTGTTCTGAAGGTTTTCCTTGTGCCAGAAAGATTTTTTTCAATTTAGGTAATTTAGGTAATTTATGCAGCAACTGGCTAAGAAGGCAGTTACCTCATTGGTATGTAGGTCATTACAGATATTCTGAGGCTAGAATTTTACTTTAGAGTGATGCCTTGAGAGGATAGCTAGAACAGAGGCTAGACAGTGTTAAATGAATAAAGTACGTATTTATTAAAAAGGCCTTCAAAGGACACAGCTTGGGCAGTACAAGAACCTGGCTGAGGCTACACCCAAGATGGATGACAGATGATGTTTTCACACTTCTATAAGTTTTGATTCATTTACATATTGGGGTTACTTGTCCTATTACAGCTTCAGGTTATGAAGTCCCATCCTCCCAGATTGCTCTCCTCATTTACCTGTTGTTTATACTTTTTGGGCCTGAACCTGCAATGGTGTCCTTGGTTCTTGGGCTGGAAAAAGATTGTTTTGTCTAACTAAATTGTGAAGAGAACTTGCCAACACTTATATGAAGTTCAGAGTTATATACGAATGCAGTACAGAATCTGGAAAATATGAAAGCTAAAACTTAAGGCATCAAGAGGACAATTATAAATAGAAATTTAAAGCAGGACTCCTTTGACTTTGGTGGCCAGCTGGGCATAGGAAAATTCACAGAGTAGAGCTTGTAGTAATTTCTTTGAAGGAAAAAATCCATGCTGCCATGGTTCTCTATGACACCATTATCACCTAAAACACCTGGACTGTTTGAGATATTTTGATAACACAGAGCAGTTCACTTTTCCACACCAATTAACTACTGCCTCTTGGGAAAGTTCTGGGGAATTCCTGAAACATGCCATATGTAGTACTTTAGATTTTGAATCTGTGTATTTTAAGATAAGATTATTCCTTAATATCTAAAATAATTATTTTTAATGAAAGCTGAAATTGAAATATATTGAAATTGTTGAATGTATTGAAATTGTTTCAAAGACATATATAGCACAGTTTTCTATCAAAGTCTACCTATTGAAGATAATGTAGCTGTAAAGAGGAACTGACATATGCCTCAGTAAACACTAAGAGGAAGCTGGGGACAACTGATAAATATAAATTACCCATGAAAGTGAAATGTACTGCCTACACAGTGTTACACTTCACATTACATGCTGAAAGGCCACAAAGTACACCATCACCATATGTTTGAAAGCTGCCATGACTCACACAGAATCGGCTGATGAATAACAGTATCTTCCTTCCCCAGTGTATAACACTGACCAGAAATCCACCCTGTAAATGGTTCCGTTGTGGGCAGCAGTTTAACGTGCCCCACATCCTTGTAATTAACTACATAACTGTAAAATAGTGCTGCCAGGTTTATTGTGCACCAATGCAGAAAGCACTCTAAATTCCTTTAAACATGGTTTGCACGTTTGTCATTTCCCATCCCACTCATTTTGCAGCCAAAGGAAGCTGGAATGCTGTGTTAACCATCTTTTTCATTAATTTCACTTCTTTTCTATCTCTTTGAATTTTTGGTTATGAATTCTGTTGGGTAGTGCCCAAAACCAAAGTTCATATTGCAAACAAGTGACATTGTTTTTCTAATTTACATGGAAACATACAGTAGCACTAAAAGCTGAAATGACGTTGCTAATTACATATGAAATTGAACATTGAGTGCTAAGTGGCTGTTTGATAATATCTATAAATTATAGACTCGAGTCAGTAAGTAATAAGCAGCTTTGCTGCTTTTAGAGAAACTGTGAACCTCATGATTTAAAAGCCTGAGAAAAATCTTCCTGAGATGGAAAAGTGCTCTGCACAGTGGCAGCTCTTCAGCCACATTGTCCCAGCACCAGCCTGTTAAACTCAGTCCAGTGGTACTCAGATTTATGGCTGAGATACCACAGCAACTTAGACATCCCAGCAAGCCCTCAGGTTGAATTTCCTTTTTTCCTTTTTTTTTTTTCCCAGCAGCAGAAGCAGCACCAGGGGAGAGGCAGCAAATGAATTAATTTTGAGCATCTCTTGTCAATTCAAGTTGCTCTATAATATCCTATGGCAGAACTGATTTTTTTTCTTTGAAGTGAGCTGCAATTCTTCCTTAGCACAAATTGGCACCTGTGGCTATTTACTCATATGTCAGCTTAGTATTTTGTTCTGTTATCCATGGTGGAATTTTTCATGAGGCCTGAGGAAGCTGGAGGTTTTCCAGACATGACAGTAAAAGTGAAATGCTATTTTGGTAAATGTGAAAAGAAGATTGATAAATTCAGAAGACTTTTTTTTTACATATTCATTGGAATTTAGTTTCCATTTTGTCTTCCATTCTTATACAATTTTGAACAAAGAACTGTTTTCTCCTAATTATTTATCAGAGCTGCTAAGGTCAGAACTGACTAGACTTGGTTTGTTGCACAATATTTATGCTGTGTCATACCAGCTATTTTCTATATGACACGCCAGGATAATACAATCACTTGGAAAGCAATCAAGGCAGTCAGGCTCTTTTGAAATTTGAAATTCATGGATTTTGTCTTCTTAAATAGCCTTAACTACAAAGTCTGTTTTGCAAAACAACACATACCCCCTCTGCTCTCTCCCAAGAATTCAGACTTTTAATTATTCAAGTCATTCCAGAAATTAAAGTCTGTAGCTTTTCTGGAGCCCTTTTAAAACAGCCAATGTATGCTACACCCTGATCATCATATGAGAATTTTTCCATGGCAAGGATTTCTTACAATTTTTCAACAGGAAGTTCTTTTACAATGAGATATGAATAGTGACCTGAATTTCTTATGATTCTGAAACTTGTGTTTTGCCTGTTAATGTGTTTTGGCTCAGCTGATGGAAGTATCACAGCCAAGTCTGCAGCTGAATCATATCAGTGGGCTCTTTGGAGGCAGCGGTGTGAACAGAGCACTGCTGAATGCCAGAAAGCCTTGACTGGCAGGGGGCAGCTGGAAACTCATGCCAGACATGGTCCATCACAGTAGCTTCAGGGCTTCTCTGGGCTTAGGCTGGTGCTAATTGCCTCCTGGCAACCTCAGGAGATGAATAAAGACATTTCTGCTGCCTCCTGCTGTCTCAGGCCCTGGTCACAACACACCTGGGACCATCCTAAGGATGAGAACCTGCGTACACCAGCAAGCAAAATCACTGTGCCTTTCCCTGCAAAATAGGAGAAACTCAATTTAATGGGTATTTGGGTTGAACCACAAGCCACAAACACAAAGCAATGTATAAAATGGACCATGTCTTCAGAGCTTCTAAAACTGATTCTGACTGTAAGTAAGTCACTACACAATAACACTTCTGAGTAAGATCACACTTGAAAAAGGATCATGTATTTTTTTGCTTTTACTATTTCTAGCCAAATGTACTACTCTTGCACTTCCACAGCATCTGCTGCTTGAAAGTTAGTCAAGCAGATCTCACAATACTTGGGTAAATCTTAATCCATTAATGAATGCAAAGCCAAGGCACAGAGAAGTGATTTATATAATTATGAATGCTAATGAGTATGTACTTCAAGATGATTACATTCTATGCACTTATAAACTCTTCCGAAGACATAAACTGTTAAGAAATAAAGTGAGTGTGTTTCCCTTACTAATATTTTTTTGAGAAATGAACTAGAACATTCAATTATGGGCTTATTATTCTGTGAATCAGTTTACAGCAATAATTTTTAGTATGAAAATGTTATTCATGCGTATTACAGTTCCAGGCATATATTATCCTTTCATGAAAACATTTCAATCTTCCAGTCTTTATGCAAAAGATTGGCCTGTGGGCTCTGCACAGGATGTAAATTAAGTTCTTGTTTGGCTAAATCTGATTACCCTGTAGGGTACCAATCTTGCTTAGTGATAGTGGAAGCTAAAAATTGCAAGCAGGACAGTCCACTTGAAATGGGGCCAGGAAGGGTTAGTTTGTAAATAGTGGATCTGAGGTTGAACTAGATTTTAATATTATACCTAAGAATGTTCAATTAAACATAGAAACTGTCTCCTCCATAGCTGCTATCATTGCTTTTAAATATCATACTGAAATTGAGAACAGCTTTTTTTAAGAAGTACAGGTCTTTATTAACCATATGTAAAGATGCTGCAATCACTTTAATCCAGCCTTTAGTCAGTCTGCAGCTTAATTCCCATTTGACACTTCCTCTTACTCCTCTCATATTCTATCAAAATGATTGCTCCAATAGAGAAATTCAGTGAATAGCAAAACCCCAAACCAATTTTCAAAACAAAACCACCCCAAGTCAATGCGAACTAAAACTATTTGAATATTACCAAAATACTATTGCTTTATTGTGGACTTACTGAGTGCATGAGAGAGACTAAAAAGGCATATGCTGACAGTACTGAATATTAAATACTGCTGCTCCTTCTGACAGGATTAGCTAAATACTTAAATGATAAGAACACTCCCCTGTATTTTTTCCTATACTCAGAAAATGTGCACAGAAAAGTCACTCTTTGATCTATTTCACTAGCTTCAGTTACTGTAGCAGGCTTTTGTATACATAAAAAAATATTTTTAGTAGTCTTTGGCATCTCCTTGGCTTTCCTTTGATGTATAAAGGTTTTATGATCAATAATATCTAAAAGCAGCTGGTGTTATTGCAATTGCTCTGAGTCAAGGGAAAAAACCAACGAAAGTAATGCAACACTGGTGAAAATGATACAGCTTTTGGCTGTTCAGAAAATGTAATTATCTCAGTAAATGCATGTGGTTTTTAGTAATGAGATTCAAAATTTCAGATGGATTATTTTAATAACATCTTTTCATAGTGGTTCTATTAGATATTTTAAATCAGACCTCAACACTTACCTAACAGCTAAATACCTCACTCCCTCAATAGGCTTTAGATGAAGGCGCTCAGCACTCCACACAGAATCCTAATGAATTTGAAGGGGGAAAAAGATAAAACCAGGCCTGGAGATAGCCTGGGGGCAACATGCCAGTGTCTGAGGGATGGTGTGCTGGGGAGGTCCTTTCATCTGCTGTCTCAATGGAGACAGGAGATGGAAATCCATGTGGCAGCAGTGACATAAGGGATATTGATGTGTTAGAAACCACAGAAGTGCCTCAGAATGATCTCATGGAAGGTCCTGCTTGACTGATCCCATCTCCTTCTGTGACAAGATGATCTGTGGAGAGGATGAGGGAAAGGCTGTGGATGTTGCCTTCTAGACTTCAGTAAAGCTTTAACATTGTTTTCCACAGTATTTTCCTGGAGAAACTGGCTGCTCATGGCTTGGACAGGTGCACTCTTCACTGTTAAAAACTGTCTGGATGGCTGAGCCCAGAGTGCTGGTGAATGGTGCTGCATCCATTTAGCATCCAGTCATGAGTAGTGTTCCCCAGGGAGCAGAGTTGGGGCCAGTTCTGTTTAATATCTTTATCAATGACCAGGATGAGGGGATTGAGAGGACACCCTCAGTCTGCAGAACACACCAAGCTGGGCAGGAGTGTGATCTGCTGGAGGGCAGGAGGGCTCTGGACAGGCTGGATTGATGGGCCAAGGCCAGTGGTGTGAGGGTCAACAAGGACAAGCAGAAGTTTTGTCAACAGTGTCTGAACATGAGGCAAGAGTGCCCAGCTGGGCAAGGCCAGTGGCATCCTGGCCTCTATCAGGAATAGTGTGGTGAGCAGGACCAGGACAGTGACCATTCATTCCCCTGTACTCTACACTGGTGAGGCCACACCCCAGGTGTGGACCCCTCAATCCAGGAAGGACTGGGAGGTGCTAGAGTGTTACTGCTCTCTACAACCACCCCAAAGGAAGTTGTAGAGCTGAGAGTCGGTCTCTTCTCCCAAGTCACAAGCAACAGGATGAGAGGAAACGTCTGCAAGTTGTGCCAGGGGAAGTTTAGATGAGATATTAGGAAAAATTTCTTCACCAGAACGGTTGTCAGGCAGCCGAACAGGCTGTTTAGGGAGGTGGTTGAGTCACTGTCCCTGGGGGCATTTAAAAGACAAAGCAGCTCACAGCTTAATCCTGGCATGATCCATTGTACGCAGATATTGTTTTTGGGGGACCAACACTAAAATTACATGTTCAGAAAATAGTTTTAACTGTGAATTTACAGAAGCACAATCCAAAGCTTCCATTTGAATTCCCACAGCTCCCCCATGCCAAACAACACGTATCTGCATGATGAGGCACATTAACTCGTCTGACATCGAACAGTTTTTTCCTTGGATTAGTTTGAGTAGTGAATCAATTTCCTGATCTGGTTCAGCAGGCAGACACAAAAATGTCTGTGTTAATGGAAGTGAGCAGCTCAGAAAATGAAAATGCTTTTGATTGACCTCTACCCATTTAAAGCATATCTGAAACTACCTTAGGGATGTTATACACAGGCTGTCAGAACATATGGCCATTAACCACCAGTCCACTGGGGCTCTGGGATATTTTCTTGTATTATCCAATTATTGTTTTATATCAGAACTACCTATTAAAGTGTGCGTTCACGTGGTCAAAGCTTACATACTGTATGATTTACTGTAAAGCCCTGAAGAATTATATTACACATCCACAGCAGTCTATTTCAAACATTTATTTTCCTAAACATGGCATTTTGTAATTTTTTAATAAATATATACCCTTTACAGTACCGATGCAGTGTAACATTCACAAATATTTTCAAAGTATTGGTTATTATCTCAGCAAATACCATTAATGATTGTTTTAATTTACTAATAACACTTAAAATCACAATTCAGTTGCCACTTCAGCCCCAATATAATACCACAGTTGTATGAAACACTGTAATCTGCTACTGTATCAGTAACATTTATTTTATTTTGCAAAGAAATTATTATAGCTGATGGGGACAAAGCCCTTTTTGCTCCAGTTGAAAAAGTCTCTGAATAAATCATGTCATGTTTAGATAGAAAAAACAGGTCAATGGCTACTGAGATCATCTTTCCAAAAGCAGAACCTTCCCTATAGCACAGCTTTAGGAAAACACTTCATCTGACAGTATACATTCTTTTTAACAAAACCCTCTTAGTAGGTACTGGGTTAAAAAAATCATTTAACTGTATATATGGACAGAGAGAAGATAGTGAGGAGTGAGACTTCTAAATTAAAAATACATGGCATAACATTTTAGGACTTCACTTGAACCAAGCTTCTTCCAATTGATGTTACCTACCTGGAGGCCACAGAAACAACCTCAGGAAAGTTGTTTTCAGTGCCTTGGAGAAAGTAATGAGAACAGCACATTTTTTTGGAAGAAATGAACCAGGAGAAAGCAGTGCATACTTGTAGTAATGTTGTTCTCCATACAGGAGTTACCAGTTTTGTCTTCCACCAAGATTAAATGATGGTCAGCACATTTGTTAAATTGCTCAGCAACTAAAACATTTACCAGTCATGGATCAGAGGAGCTCTTGTCCCATTTCTCTTAATTAAACAAAAACCTAAGAAGATCCTATTGCATTAGCACTTTATATGAAATCATACTTAATTTTTTATTAAAAATAGCAAATAATCACACTGAAGAGAGGATTATTCTAAAATGATTGTATATATACTTACAAATCAAACGTGTTCCTTCACACATTTTGTATTACTTATGGATAGCTACTGCCCCAGACAGGCAATTGCTGCAAAATGAGGCATTTTTGTCCTTTTATACTAATATAGTTAGTGGAGACATCATTGAGACCAGAGTTCAGGTAGAGCACACTGAATCTCACATTATTTACCAGCCATAACTCTATAGTAGAAACAGGACAGTCATTACCAATTCCATCTGACATGAACAAAGAACAGTTTTTAAGTTTTCTAGGTTGTATTTTGGTGGAGAAATATTTTAGATATTCTTGAAATAAAGAGTAAAGAAAATCTACATACTGCTTATAAATTAAGCAGTGCTGACTTTTATTTACATAGTTTTAACAAACAAATTAAAGTAATTATTGCATCAACCATTCTGATTTTGAACATTACTATAAACCATAAGTTTATAGCATCTAATGTTGCATTCTTCATGGAGCTGTGATTACTGTTCTACATTTTTCTTCCTCCAACGAAGCCACCTCAGAGCTCTCACCAGTGCTACTTGTCCCATGAGGAATGTGATCCTAAAGTTATGTTTATACCAATCTCTAGGATTCCAAAGCCAAGAAAATCATCAGCACACAGAACGAGAACACAAAAAAGATACACAATTATATTAAAATACCTTTGGCATTGATAAATGACATTTCAGTGATGACCTGCATTTTCTGTTCTTTGTGGTAACGCTTTTCCTGCCTAATAAGAGTTAAATAACCTATGAAAAATTCTATGTGTATATCCACATTCATGAACAGATCACATGTGGATTACAGGCTTGCAACTGTATTTGAAATCAGGTGAGATAAAATAGTATAAAACTATGTCTTATGTATCAGAAGTAAAGCTGATCACCAAGCTATCTGGACTAACTTCCTGCCAGTTTTGAGCTTCAGGTAAAATTTGTTTGTGTGGGGATGAAGATGCCTGTGTTGAAAAGGGCAGAGTTGGTCTCATACAAGGGTAGAAAAAATAAAATGCAATCGCACTTCAAAGGCTAATTGTGTAACCCATTTTCTTTACCCACATTATCTTTCTATTGCAATATCTTTTAAAGATAAGGCCTTTAATATTGTCAAAGTTAAGTTTTTATATCTTAAATAACTTAATTTTTATGAATCATGCACGGCTTCTGGAACCAATTCAAATTATTCACAGTATGGTCTGCATCAGCCCTTTTTAACCTCTGAAAACTTGCTTCAAGTTTTTGCTCCTGT
This sequence comes from Sterrhoptilus dennistouni, assembly GCA_013397095.1. NCBI lineage: Eukaryota > Metazoa > Chordata > Aves > Passeriformes > Zosteropidae > Sterrhoptilus > Sterrhoptilus dennistouni. The sequence continues at coordinate 671,871 of VWZU01004859.1, read as the reverse complement.
TACTAATTAAAATAATGTCAACATTTTTTCTAGTTTCTAACAAGGATCTCACTCCCATGTTGTAAAATGCTCACAAGAAGCAATAGGATAGCAAGTAGAATTCTTGAACTAGAACACTGGGAATTTAGGTCTTCTCTTGAGATGTCTGGGGCAAACCTTGCAGTCACAGATCTAACATAAGCCTGAGATACCAACCTCTCAGTGAGGACAGCGGCCAAATTCACACTGACAGGCAGCACTGAGCTACCCCTTCAAATGTCATGTTAAATAAAAATATCATGCTAACATTGCAACTGTTTCTTTTCCCCTTTCACATTTAATGTCCTATATACTTCTTTAATTTTTTTTTCCAAAACTAAATTGTATTTCCAGTCTAAGTACCCTGAACTAAATATTCAAAGCATCTATGCACAGTCATTGCTTCAATTTTAACTACATTTTAGAAGTTGCAACACTTCAGCTGCCAGTTTTCAGGCCAGCTGGCAATACTGCAAAAGAACATACAGCTAAATGCATAAACAGATTTTTATAAATATGACCCCTCAAAATCAGAGTGCCTGTAAAAAGCTCTGCTGTTTTGTGCAGTTCCACTTTGAAACTACAACAAAGCAGCTGACACAACCTGATTTTACAAGTCAGCAGCAAGGAAGGTCATGTTTAAGCACAAAGCCTGAATTATCTTACCCTGAAGATGGGACACTATCCTAAGGTCACTGCAATAATGGCAACTGGTAACCAGTTCTAAGATGAACTACTTGCATTCCCACTTATCAGTTATAGGCAATGTATTGACAATCCTTTCACTAAAAATAATTTCTTACTTTGCATCTTTTCATGCTGTTACTTTGGATCATGGTGAGGTTCCCCCCTGCCCCTCCATGGGCAAGATAAGATGTGCATATTTAAATATTTGTTAAATTGTTCTTACAGGGTAGTCTTTTATGGTTTGTGCACAACAGACACAAAGAAACTTAAGCCACCATTTGTTACAGATCAGTTACAGTGATGGCAGAATTCTCACTAGCATTTTGCCATTAGGAACCCAGTCACACTTGACACTTTTGAGCCCAATAATCTCCCAATCCAGTACAGGGAGGGAACTGCAATTGTGCTTTCACATTCAGTGGTCACTATTCCTGGATTAAGTGCTGTCTTTCTCCACCTTCCCATTCCTCCCTCATTTCTAGCCCTTTTTAAAGTGTGCACAGCTACTTGGAGGAGTATGTGTGTTTGTAAGTCATTTTTCACCCTTTTAAGATCCCCAATCCAGTTTATTGAGCTGTTGTACGCACAATAACACTGAAACAATGCAGGAGATGCTGTGAGGAGTTGGATGTGGGTTTACCAAACTGTAGCTGAGATTCTACCCAGGATGAGTCAGGTGATCAATTTATGACTCGCCGAACTCAAAAGCTGATCACTTTTTTACTAGACACTTGCAAAATAATAGACCAAAGATTATTAAATATTACTCCCGTTAAAAGATTTTCCTTTGAGATAGATCACATTTACTTGTCCTTATTTAACAGTCAGCTAGAATCTGTTATACAGAACTTTCAAGTGGTTATTTGCATATTTATCAGTTTCAATTAGCAGCATGAAAAGACCCGTGCCCTATGCTAACAAAACGTGCCTGATCTTGTCTCCTTAAACCTCAGACTTGAGCTTATCTTTCCACTAAAACAACAATAAGCAGCAGCAGAACTCAAATGATAATGCAAATTTCTGTCAAATGCTAAAACCAGCATAAAAAAAAAATTCCAGAATTACAGGGGTTTGTGCTGTTTTACCAAATACAGAAAAAATGTTCAGATTTTAAATGTGATCTTACAGCTCTCACTTAGACTGTAATGTATAATGGCCAACAGAAATACCTTCTACATACCTGTTATACTGCAAATGCTTTTTTAAATTTTTACTTAGAAAGTCCTTGTAAAAGTCAGCCATTTCTTCTGCATTCAGTGTTGCTTTGTGACCTGAAAATAGGTTTTGGTGTAACAAAGTCAAGGCAATTCTTTGGATCAAAACACTGGGTTCAGATGCTAGGTCTAACTCCCTGCTCCTACAAGCTTTCTGTGTAACCCTGAAAAAGTTAATATGCCTTTATCTTTCAACTTTTTAAAACTTATCTAGAGAGCACAGCAGATTAAAAATACTCATCATCTCAAAACTGGCACAGTTCTTCAACCCCTATTACTTGTGGAAGTGATTAAGTTTATCAGCTGCTAGACTATTTAGGGAACCAGTGAACCCCTATGAAAATGTGCAGAGATCTAGGAGTATCTATCCTTTGAATAAAATAATTTCTCACAGGGCTGAAGCCTAAACCAATAAGAGCATTTAGTAACTTAATTTCCCCCCTAAAGCAAGTCCATAAATATCAAAAGAACACTATCCACAATGGACATGGTATTTTCAGATGTAATTCTTTTCCTATTACTGTTGATAAATTTCAAGTAACTTCAGGCAAAAAGATTATGTTCTGAGATGTCAGACTTCCAAACAGTCTAGCAGGCAATTATTTTGAGAAGAAGCAAATACAAAAAATGATTTTGAATATGTCACTCATAACCAAAACATGAAAGGAAGAACAGGAAGACCTGTGGCTACAGCACAGATGTCTAATCCTGAGAACCAGCAAATATTCTCAACTCTACCAGACAATTCCTACACAAACCTTCTGGCACAAAGCGTCCCTAAAATGAAAGTCAAATTTCAATGCCCCAGGGGATGTTGATATGATGAGGGAGAGGGAACTGCAATATTCAACTTGTTACTCTTCCAAAATGCATTTTAAGGCTCTTGAGATTGATCACAGAAATGTAAATTATTGATTGGTTCTATTTGTCATTATTTTAAAAACTAATATACCACAATGTATTAACATAATATGGGATAAATAACTCTGAAACCATTTGAAGGTTGCTAGCCTTCATAGTTAACTGGTTTCTTTGGTATCAGCAAAACTGATTTATCACATAGAAAGGTAAGTTTTGTTCCAACTGTCCGTGTATATTTTTATTTTTACAAACACTCACAGCTGTATTATAGAATTGCTGACCAAAGGCATGCAGTTGACATAAATTTATTTTTAATGGAAGTATGTGGTCACTCTCTTTTACTTCTGGAGTATTAAAAAAAAAAAGCCAAATAAAAAAACCACAAAACCCACAAAAAACCAAAACAGCAATATAAAAGAAGTGTTTTTGAATCAACATAGATCTTAATTAAAATTACTTCTCAAGCACACACTGATCACCAGGATACAAACAGAAAAGAAAAATAATGGCCTGTGACATACAGAACGTCAGAGCAGATGCTTCACTAAACTCAAACAGATCATTATTCTGTGAACAAAGTGTTCAGCCTCATACTACAATGCCCAATTCACTTTTATTATGAAGGCATTTTGTTTTCATTTTCACACAATGAATTAGAGAGAACTATTTTACAGCAACTGTGCTCAGGCAGAGACAGGCAGACAGCAGCTGCCATCTCCCCAGAAGATGTCTTCCTCTCCCTCAAGGAAAAATGTTGTGTTCATTGGACACACCATGGACCTGAAGCCAAAGACTGTGAATTCATCCATGCAACTGTAACATGCACTTGAGGCAAATGCTCTGTATGTTTATCTCAGCCAGCTCACTGGGTTAGGAGGTGTGAAAGTAAAAAGTCCCTTCCTCCTTAAGCTACATGATTATTATATTACTGGGGTAGGATTTCAGCACATTCCCTCTGGCTGTGGGGAAGGAATCAGAGGGAGAACAGTGCAACAGATGATCTGACCCCCACATGCACATCTCTGAAAAGCTCCTCATCTCTTTCTTTATCACACTCCTGAAAACACTTCTAAATCCTATCCCTAAAATTTACTTGTGAAAGAGCATAAACTAACAAAATTCAACATTAAACAGAACTCAGAATGCATCCTAAACTTTTAACAAAGATCTCACTAACCTGATTCATCTCTCATTTCCACACCCTTGGCTTTCAGTCTTGAATAAATAAATTCTTCTTTTTCCTAAAACATGTTTTTCCACATTAGAATGGGATGTAGTCAGTCCTTGAAGTTAACCATTGTTTTTAATTACATAGCAATGTAGTGTTCAACACCCTTTGAAATAACTAGCAATACTTGTTATACTTGGAAGTGTCAACTAAACACTTTTCTTAATCCAGTGAGTTAGTTAAACTGGTCACTTAGATCCTGCTACCTGCATGCATCAATTACTTCATGCAAGTGTCATACTGATACTTATAAAACTGATTTGTGGAGTAAAGATACAGCCAAACTTCAGTGTTGTTTGACAGGATTCAAACTTTCAACTTATAAAACAAACTATGGAAATGTGCTGTACTGTATAACTGAGATTTTGAGCATAGGAAAAAACATGCAGCCTAAAAAATTAAAGTTATTTAGATGGAAGCACAATAATCATTTGTGTGTAAGTTTTACAGACTTAAAAAACAGTTCTGTGGCAGTAAAAAAAAAACAACAAAAGCTTCATTTTTTCTGGGATCTTTGCAAGTTTTGAGAGGATATGATGTTCAACTTCATAAACAATGGTGAATTACTGATCTGTTACTGTTCTTCCAAAAAGAAGAACACATTGGTTGGGAGATGCTAAAATCAGGAAAGGAGACAGACTCACTTTAGCCATGCTGGGATATGCTGCCAGTGAAATGGGACGTATCATTCAACCTCATTTAGTCTTGGTAATTACACCAAATTTCTCTCACTTACTACAAGAGAAAAACCAGCCGCAAAATAATTTTCAACAGCAGCTCTAGTCACAGACAGGTCCTGCACATAGGGCAGCTAAACTTTATACTTTCAGTGCAGGAAAAAGTCAAATACTCTATGCCACCAGGCAGCAAGAAAAGGTGGGATTTTTAGTTTAGTGCATCATCTAAAGAAATCAATGACAACAGCGTAATTTACTCCGTGTCCCCGAGCCCATTAACAGCAGGCAGAACTGAGCACATTAACAGCAGGCCCTGGGTGCGGGCAGGCGGGCGCTGAGCAGCAGCAGGAGGAAGAGGAGGAGGAGCGGGAGGCCGGGCTCACCTGGCGGAAGGCGCGGTTGTGCCGTGCCCAGAAGCGCTGGTTGCTGGCCTGCGCCTCCTGGCGCGCCTCCCGCAGGCGCCGCTCCAGCGCCGACTCCCCGGGGGGCGCGTAGAAGATGACGGGGCGCAGGTTCGAGTGCGGGTCCGGCGGCCCGATCCAGTCACTGCGCGAGTGCGCGGGGGGACGGAACCCCGGGCCCTGGAACACAGACACGGAGCGTTATCTGCACTGCAGTGACTTACCAAACGCCAGGAATTCCCTGGAACCTTGAAGCGTGCAAGCACAGCAAGTTCAGAAATAAAGCATATTTATTTACTGTGACCAAAAACAGTGGCGTACATTTACAATTTACTTTTACTTACAAATGCGCTACAGAGAAGATACCTTTAACTCTTTTACTATGAGCATGAATCATGAGGTATTTAAACTTTATTTTTTTTTGTCTCCATTTTTCTATCACTGATACTCTGTTAAAATAAAATATTTCATGGAGGGAACTAGCAAGCGTGCAAGTTTTTTATGGAGCTGATCTCTGCCCTCTGGTGACCAATGGCAGCACCCGAGGGAACAGGCTGAAGCTGTGTCAGGAAGGGAAGATCAGGCCGGATATTACAGGCTCTTCACCCAGAGGCTGATGGGGTGAGAGACTCCCCAGGATAAGGTCACGGCCCCAGGCGTGACAGGCTCAAGGAGCTTCTGGACAACTCTCTCAACTCTTAGGCTGTTCTCTGCAAGGCCACGAATCGGATTTCGGTGATCCTTGTGGGTCCCTTGAAACTCAGCGTATTTTATAATTCCGTGATTCTAAGTTTTCCTCAGCCCGGCGTTCCTCCCGCACCCATGTGCCCACACGGAGGCCTGTGCCTGCCCCAGCCGGGTCCGGGAACACCCGGCCTTACCCAAGAGCCCGGACCTCAGCGCCTCCCCAAAAACAAACACCGGGGAGCTCCACAAACGCATCAAACCCCAGAGCCCGCGGGGAACGCGGTTCGCTCCCGGCCGGCCCCGCTGCACCGGCGT
>VWZU01004859.1:627595-665210 GCA_013397095.1 Sterrhoptilus dennistouni | reverse complement strand
CGAGGTACGTGCGGGGAAGGAGCTCGGCCCGGGGTTGTGTGTGGCGCCCGAGCGCGGTCGGGTTCGGCCGCTGTTCTCCCCCCTCCGGGTTCTCCCCCGGGCTGCGGGTGCCGTGTTTGTTCTGCGGCGGCTTCGGCCGCAGAGCAGGTGAGGAGGGCAGGGCGGGAGGCTGGGGGGGAACAGCCCAGAGCTGGGCGTGTGCCAAATAAAGCATCGCCCCTGCGGCCCGACCGGGAGAAAGGTGTAAAAAATTAAAGGGCTATGGAATATCAGTAAGTGGTTGACTCGTATTGGTGAAGATATTTAAAATAGCTGTAAGGCTGAAGTACTTCAGAATGCAGAAGTTGCAATGTGTGCCCGGGTAGCACTTTAGAAAGTCTTGTTTTCGTTTTCCTCGTAGTTCATCTGGAGCTGGACGAGGGAAGAGGAATGGATATGGGTAACCAACACCCATCCATAAAACGGTTACATGAAATACAGAAAGAAGTCAAAGAGGTTGAACAGCAAGTGGCTGTCTTCAGCGGCGTGTCTACTGACAGAGATTACAAGAAACTGGAAAGAATCCTTACGAAACAGCTTTTTGAAATCGACTCTGTAGACACCGAAGGGAAGGGGGATATTCAGCAAGCCAGAAAGCGAGCTGCCCAGGAAACTGAGAGGCTGCTGAAGGAACTGGAACAAAATGCAAACCATCCGCGCAGACTGGAAATAGAGGCTTTGTTCAAGGAGGCGCAGTCACTTGTGGAACGCGAGATCACATCTTTTTACAAGGGAGGAAACTGTATAAGTGATGAATTTGAAGAAGGAATTCAGGACATTGTGCTGAGGCTTACCCAGGTGAAAACTGGAGGGAAAGTTTCCCTACGCAAAGCAAGATACCGCACTCTGACAAAGATCTGTGCCGTTCAGGAGATTATAGAGAGTGGCATAAAGCAACAGCTGTCCCTGCCACTCTCTAATGATGCACATCCTTCTGTCTCCAAAATTAACTCTGTAATGTGTGATGTGAACAAAGCCAGAGGAACTCTGATTGCGCTTCTGATGGGAGTGAACAGTAATGATACCTGCAGGCATCTGTCCTGTGTGCTCACAGGCCTCATTGCTGATTTGGATGCTTTAGATGTCTGCGGTCGCACGGAAATCAGAAATTACAGAAAGGAAGTAGTAGAAGAGATCAATAAATTGCAGAAATACCTGGACTTGGATGAAGAAGCAAATTCTACTCATGCTTACGATTTGGCACAGAATCAGTCCATTCTAAAAATAGAAGAGATCCGTAAGAAGATGAAGGAAGTTAATTCTTTACTTTTAAAAACAGAGAATGCTTCTGATTTGTATCTGGGATCCAAAGCAGAGTTGCAGGGGCTAATTGCCCAACTAGATGAAGTGAGTCCAGGAAAAAATCCCTGTATTAGAGAGGCCAGGAGAAGAGCAGTAATTGAAGTTCAGACTCTTATAACATATATTGATTTGAAGGAAGCACTGGAAAAAAGGCAAATGTATCCAGAGCAAACTGCTGCTGAACATCAGTCTCATAAAGCAGTTTGGACTGTACTTGGAAACTTGTCACAAATTCAGCAAGAGGTGATTTCATTCGATGGGAACAGAACAGATAAAAATTACATGAGACTGGAAGAACTTCTTACAAAACAACTTCTAGCCCTGGATGCTGTTGATCCACAAGGCGATCAGCGGTGCAAGGCTGCCAGGAAGCAGGCAGTAAAGCTTGCACAGAATATTCTTTACTATCTGGACATGAAAACAGATGAATGGGAATACTGAGACAGCCATGGCCTGAACACAGAACAACATTTTTCCCTTTGGCACTTTATGAAGATCATTGGAAGCACATAATAAAGTGTTCTGTGCTTGCTGAAATCATGGAGATTGCATAAGCAGTTGACTTGGCTATATGTCTGCTATCCCACGCAGTCACCCACTTGCCATGGCAACTGTCAGTACACCATCAGCAATTCTGGTCATTGCTATAAGCAAAGAAGTGCAATTCTTTGAAGGAATAGCTTAATACTTGAGCAAATAGCTTCTTTTTTTGTTTTTGTTCTTTTTTTCTTTCTTGTTTTTGTTTCAATAGCCTTGTGCAATGTTCAGTGAATGCAGGTTTTTCAAAGACACAGAAACTTCCTTATGGTGCAGTTCTGGCAAAACTGTTTAAGGAGACTGGGCATGAAAATTAGTATTCAGGCATGAGGCTCCATCCAGCAACTTCACAGCAGTCTGGATGTATTGTTAATGTGCTGTTACCACATAAAGTACTAAGGGCAAAAAGTCTACTGGCTTTTTGGATTGTACTTGATTTATTCCATCCATCATACCATCTAGATTTCTTGGTAATGGAGCTATAATGCCAGCTGCAAATTAGCATTTACATAGGCAAAGCCAATTATGTCAATTTTTGTAATACCTGAGCCCTTTGATTTGGAAAACCAGGTCTTTTGTTGGTGGAATTTCTTTCAAGTTATTGCTTTAAGGTACTGAGACTTGGAGAGGAAAATCTGTACATTTATACCAAACAGATAAAGGGGATTTTGAGGATTTCAAACTGTCAGCCATAAACCCTTGAAAACTGCACTGAACTTTATTTAGTGGCTGCTTAGGTGTCTTTTTAAACTCTGCTGTTGCATTCTGGTTTTCACACTTGGCGAAAGCAGAAACAGAGTTCACTTTGAAGTGAAATGTGCATTTTGGAATTATTTTTGTAAAATTAGGTAGCCAGCTATAAAGATGTCCCTAATGATGTAAGTGTGTGCTACATGGTCAGGTGTGGCTTCAAGCATGTCTTGGAAAGACTTGTGGCAAATGTCTCTCTTTGCAACTCATTCACTTAATTGTTTCTGTAGCTTCGTAAATAAGCTTGCTTGTACTGTTGTATGCACCTTCCTTTTTATTTGCGGCTGCTAGTGCCAATCACATTTCTACTATAGCATGTTTTTTGGCATTTTTGAGAGCATGGCATTAAAATGATTTGAGTATATATAGGTACATATAAAGAATATAGATGCATATAGAGATATATTCAATTATGGATAATTTGCACTCAGCTCTTTCAGGATGAACTAATGAATTATTGTTCTGTAGATGATGATTTGCACCACTTCAAGGAGTAAAAACCGTTTTGGATGTTACAATAAATATTTTTAAGATCTATTTCAGACTGATTGCAGAAGACAGTACTGTCTGTGAGAGACAAGTGCCTTTATGACACTGCTAACTTGCACCGTCATATGTAGATATAGGAACTCTTTACTGGCAGCTTAGTACATTTGTGATCTTTGCAAACTGGATTTTTCAGGTATATATCTAATTCTGCTGTAGTATATGTCAAGCTAAGATAATACAATAGGGGACAGTTGCCCTATAGAGTCCTGAGAACGAGTATCAATTTTGGGAAATACATATTCTGCTTAAAAACTAAAGCATTGGTGTGGAGGTGGGGGACTTTGGGCACATCTTCTGTGCCTATTGCTACAAGAATAATATGTTTGTTCATAATATACTATGAGGTGTTGATTGAAGGCTGCATACCTTCGGAGTGTGAATAGATTTTGTTTGTGATTATACAGGTGATTGCTTTGCAAATCTACTTGCCAAAATTGACTTAATTGAGTACAGTGCCTAAGGCACAATTTGGCAATGACAGAATGTTTGTTGGAGGATTCTTCCTGCTCTTTCAGAGACACAACCCCATTGAATTTAACTTCCTTCACTAAAAAAAAATAAAAATCCCCTAATTAAAATTCCAGTCTCTATTGAGACATTATGTGGCTAACACAGGATGTTAATAGTGTTATACACCTGAATTATTTTACTCATTTCAAGCTCTCTACATGTTTGAATTGCAACTTGTGATTTGCACTTATATTTTTAGGAAAGATAAGGATTTGATATTGTAATGATGTTAATTTTCTTTAGTATTACTGTCGAGTCTGCAGTGGTTACTTGTAGTTTGTTTAAACAATTTAGTGTCTGTGTTCTCTGGCAGATATATGTAGTTTTTTAAGTGTTTGAGCCTCTTATGTAAAAATGAGTAAGTATAGTTATCAGATCTGTTCTATTTTAAATGTGTCTTTTAGTTTTTCTGAACCAATTGTTATGCCTGCATCTCTAAGAATGCAAATGTGTAAGGTTAGTGTAATTTGACTAACTGAGTAGAGTCCAGTAGCAAGATATTATGTAGATTAAGCTTTTTTCCTTTGTTCTGTACTCTGATAAATTGACCATTTAAATTTTATGGTTAAATCCTCATCTGGAATGACATTAGTTCAGAGTTTTTGCATGAATGAAAGTAATAAAATACATGTGCTTAACCAAAAAAAAAAAAGAGGAAAAAAAGAAAAGAAAAAAAAAAAAAAACCCTAACCAAAAAAGAAATACACACGTTTCTCAAAAATTTGCTTTTATGCTGAAGAATGTAATTTCTCTGTTTTTTGTATCCAAAGATTGAGAGACACACAACTTTTCTTTCCAATACAGCAGGCTAAAATAATCAACAGAAACTAAATGGACCAAATGGCAAAAGCCTGCAGTTTAGTACTATACTAAAATAGAGTAACTTTTCTGTGTGCTGTGTTATGTACCTTAGAGCAAAATAATTGAGTGGATATTCTGGGGGAGAGGAAATTCTGCATCGTGATTCCTATTTGTTAACCAAATTTCTTTTAAAAATAGTTTTCTTTAGTTACTTCAGTATTAATTTTTTGTTGTTTGCCACTCAGAGTGGTTTTTCTGTGATACCAGTTTGGAGAAGATTTTTGTTAAGTACAATTCTTACCTTTTTAATTTAACAGAAATCAGTGTCTGTGCTCCTAATGGTGTCCGTCTGCCGCTGTTGCCATGTAGGAGGTGACATTTGTGTTCACAGATCCAAGATTAAATATTGCAGTGTTACATTCTTGATTATTAATACAAATACATTACTGCTTTTACTGGGTATTCATTTGAATGTTATGCCCTGATGCCTTTCTCTATTTATTTTTGAATGTGAGTTATCAGAATGTAAATTACTTTTGTCTTAGAGCAAGTATTTTTATTAAACATGCAGACATAAAACTCTCCTTTTTTTCTTTTTTTCCCTCCTCCTTTAAAAGTTTGCTTTTTCACTGCTGTATTGATTAAAATAAAGTTCTTTGTGTGGATACCACTCCTACTTGCTAAATCTGGTGCCTATTGGTTTTCTCTGCATTCCTCAGCAGTAGCTTTGCACCCTCCAGGGTTCCACTTGGATGATGATTGCAGCGTTGCTTGTGGCAGTGTTCAGATCCTGCCACTTTGCTGTTGGAGGACGCGCCTGAGCAGATGAGCTGGTGAAACTGATGCCCTCAGCCTCTTCGTGCAAAGGCAGTGTGGATTCCAGAGCCTCGAGCAGGAGCTGGTTTTAGGCTGTGCACATGAGGCAGGTTCCCTGATTGTTCTGTTGGCTTAGTGTGTTTTTTGGAGATGCAGTGAGCCACGTTACTGGCTCGCTGCTGTTGGAAATTGGGAATTCTCTTTCTGCCCAGAAAGCTGCCGGCGTTGTGCAGTTTCTGCTGCTCATCCAGCTCCAGTGAGCTGATCTAATCCAATAAAATGGGAGAAAACAAACAACAAAAATGGAGGAGGGGGGTTAATGAGCCAAACTGGCTTAGAAATGTATGTGGGCCAGAGCTACTGCAAAGGAAAGGGGTGGGTGATGCAGCCATGGGCTAGGGGGCAAATGGTAAGAATTTTGGTAGCAGCAAGTCATTAGATCAACTTGCATAGTTAAATAACTGGAGGAGGAAGAAAAAAAGGTGTCAACTGTCGACTCCTACAAAGAAGTAGGAATTTTCTGCTTCACTAATGGGATATGATGAAGGCAATACAAATGAATCATGTATGGAAAATAAACCAGTAGCTTTCAACTGCACTTTCATGATCATGTCACAAGTGATCATAGAATCCTCATAGAATCATTAAGGTTGGAAAAGACTGCCAAGGTTTGCTTTTGTATCTTTGTACAAAGTACAATCACATCCAAGTACTACACAGAGTCTGGAAAAGCCTTACCCAGAAGATACTGGATAAGAGCAGGGTTTATGAAGGTTGAATGTTCCCACAGGTAACCACTTCACTGTGTCTTCTTTCCCTTTTAACAATAGAGCTTATTTGAAGGAAATATATTCTTCAAAGACCAGCACATCCTCTGGGCCATGGCTCTAGTTGTTGCTCAGCCAGCTGCTGACCTGTTTGTCTTGATTGCTTGTTTACTTGTCAAAGGAGGGAATTTATGTTATAAGAATATTTTTTTGGGTGTTTTGGTGCCTGAAATGGTTCAACTGGAAAAACACCATATTTTATTATATTTATGTATTATTATATTTATTTTAGGTGTATCCTCCCTTTGGAGAATTCTCAGCTGAGAACTTAAGGAGTGGAAGGACATTAGTACTGAGCTCATGGGTTGAAGGCCTGGGGGTTTAAGCTGGCTGCCAGCAGGAGACATTTAAATAGCAGGATCCAGGAAAACATTCCTGCTGGAGGAAACTGCTAGCAGAGATGTGACCAAATGTTTTTCAAAGCTGATGTTTTGAGTGAGCTCTATGTCTGTTCCTCTGCTTCTGCTGAGCTTTCATTGAGAAAGTGTATTCTTAGGGAAATACTACCTGATACACTCTTGGGCTTTCTGTTGTAGATGAAACTGAGAAATAATGTTTAAATCTTTTGCTGAGTTGCGGTGGGGCTGATCTGGGTATCATTCTTATTTGCTATGTGAAACAATGATGTCCACAATGTACCCAGTTACATGGGTAGGCATGTACATGTCAGCAAAAACTGGTCATTAACTGAAGAAGCTGAGAATGAGCTGTCCTTTTGTTGAAGGCTTTGCACAACACCCTTTCTCTGCCCAGCATTTGGTTCTGAGGACAGCCAAGCACAGATGATTGCATGAGTTGCACTGCTTGACAGCTCAAAAAATAATGAGGACCTTTCCTAAGTCTGCAAACTCTTCCTACAGGACATAAATTGTTGCAGACTTTGCCATTAGAAATAGAAAAGTACAATGAGTTTCTTAATTGGGCCATTTCTCCTCAATTAGTTTTGCCAGACAAACTTCTGTGCCACAGGAGTTCCTCGTGCAACCTGTATTTCAGGCAGCTAATCAAAAGCATCTCATGAGGGAGGGAACACCATGATGCAGTGCAAAGTCCTTAGTAAGGTCCAGAACACATACCCCAAACCAATCTGTGATCGTGGCCACCAAGAGTCCATAAGCCAAATCAAAACCGCAAAGAAGCAGGGAGACAAAAAAGGCTTGAGGAAAACAAAACGAAAAACTAATGTAGTTGTCAGGTTTGACCAACTTAATTTAGTTTTATGACAATAAAGCAAGCAAAGCAAAGCTGCTCCCTTTTGGCTTGGTGCAGTTGTACCTTGTCTACACCCTGCAGTTCCACATTGTTTTCCACCCTATGTCACCCTAAGTGCTGCTCCTGGGCACGATGTAGCTGATAAGGGTTAGCCTTGGAGTGCCCTTGGGGAAGAGGGTGCCACCCATCTCCAGGGATACCATAATTATCTTCATTCTCTCTGAAATGTGTGGTCGTGGCAACTCCTAGACCATAGAATATCAGTTTGGCTTGCATAAGGCAGTGTGAACATGAAGGTTGTACCCTGTAATAAGCTGGTAATTGGAAGGGGTTGTATAATAACTGCTAGCAAGTCTGAGTGAGATATCTTTTGTGTGTTTATACTGAATTTACTAGGTTTTAAAAGAAAATTCTTCGTAACCTTTTATTCAAATCAACCTGGAGCTTGTGATAAGTCTCTTACCTTCCAGATGCTTCATGTTAATACCACATGAAAAGGAAGTTTGAAGAGCTCCATCATCAATGGATATTTATGAAGGGCCTCTGCTCACTTTCAGACATGTAGTAAAACCCAGATTTTCCAAAACACTCAGCATCCGAAGTTCCCACCATGACAAGTAAGGGCATGTTTTGAAAAGGAGCCCATCCACAGACCCAAACACTGTCATTTCTTGTCACAGACAACCACAGGATCATCCCTGCAGCTAATCAAGAAGCCACTTAAAATGGCTTTGCCTCATTTCTCCAGTGAAAGGTTGTTCCAAAGCATCATTGCTGTGAGGACTGAGTAACCTTCTAATTTCCAGCATAAGCATATTCATGAAAAGCTTTTCTTCTCCCCTAGCGTGTAGTCTGTAATATATTTATAGGCCACAGCTGAGCTGCCTCTCAGCTCTGGATTTGCTTGGCTACCAAGCAAATACACCCAAACAGGCTGAGCTCCTTTTAAACTCTGTATCCTCTGAATCCAAAACAAATTATAAGTAGTGCTTAGCACTTTTTTCAGTTTTTCTGGTTCTGACAAAAACTTCCAACTCAGAGTCCATACATGTGCACTGTTGGATGCATTGTTTCAAAGGAAATAGAAAAAAAAATACTAATATTAGCACTGCAGTTGTAGAACTGAATTACCTATTTTCAGTATTTCTTCATGGCATTGTCTTCATGCCCAGCTTGCTTTGCCGTTTGAATATTCTAGCAGTTGATAGTTCTGAGTTCGGAAGGGGATTAAAAACATTTTCAACCTCTGCTGTGCTGGAGTGGTTTTGCATCCACAGTAGGTGTGTCATTGTCTGAAGGAACGACGTGTGAATGGTTTTTAGATCAGAACCTCTCACTGGTGGTTGCACCCAACTGGTAGTATGAGTTTACTTAGGCAAGTGCAATAGTAGCCAAACTAGATCAAAATGTTCTTCAGGGAAAGTCCACTCCAAGTCATGGCAAGGGTCTTTGAAATCATCAGTTTAAACAGAAGACTGCTTAGTAAGTGTGGCCACGGTGTAGAAGAACGATTTACATTGCTTTCATGTATAGATATGTTCAAATTTTCATTATTGAGAGTATTAAAATCTAAAGAAGAAGATATCTAACAAACTCAAAAACATCTTACTGTGCATATATACACAAGTGGACATTCATATGAGTTGTGCACTGTGGTTTTCAACCTTCTTCAAGTTATAAACTCCAAAAATACATGTGACTAATCTAAATTTGCTGACCAGTGTTGCCTTTTGGGAGCAAAGTAAGTGCCAGGGATCACTAAGAGTCTGCAGAATACTAGCTGGAAAGATTACTGACATACAGTAAAGCCAGTGGCTGTTTCAGAAAGCCTCAGAACAGCCTCAGTTCAACTCAGTGTTTTGGAACATTTCTCAGCATCCCTGTTTTCAAAGCAGAAGCCAGTTTATTGTCTCCTTTGTTTCTACAGAGCTATTGTGTTTCTGCTGTATTTGTCTCTGTCTTTTCATTAATAACCATTAATTCAGTTTTGTGGCAAATTTCATCATGTCTGGTCCATCTTGTTCTTCCCAAGCATGAGTTTCTTCCCAAGTTACTAATTCTTTTGTGGGCATTGTTTTCACCACTTCGCTGATGGCTGAGCTATTTCTCTGTCCTGGTGCAAATCTCACAGCTGACATTTAAGGTCCATTTCTCTGGAAAAGATAAATTTTCCTCACTTTGTCTGACCTGGAGACACTGAAAAAATACCTGTTTTCCACATGAGTTACTGTGTTATGGATCTCTGGGACCCAGGTCCCAGAGAAGAAACTGTTTGAAATACAAGGCAGCTGGGAAGACTTTTATGAGCTTCATTCCTGGTACAGAAAAAGAGAATGTTAGGAGGTTGCAGCAACAAATGAGAAACCATGAGGAGGTAGAAGAACAGCCAACGAGGTGACTAAAATTACTAATATTGCTGATATACTCAGCTGGTGGAAGGTAGGAGACAAAACGGAGAATGGCATGGGGCTCCAGAGGCAGCATGACAGCAGGGCAGGGCAGGTCCTGGGACAAAATCCAGGCTCTGCCAGGAGTCCAGATCACAAGACAAGGCTGGTGCTAAAGCAGGTCTGAGGGTAGGCCAGGAAGTCAGCCAGAGGGTTGGGGTCAAGGCCCCAGGTCCAAATAATCAAGGACAACAGTCAAAGGTGACAATGTCTTAGACAGACTCTGCCAAGCAGGTAGGGGACCACAGGATAAGGTTAAACCATAGGAAGTTTGGTGTTGGTCTCAGGTCACAAGGATGCATTCCTATAAATCCAGAGAGCAAAGTCAGCTGCTGAATGTCTCAAGGACCTGAGCATGGAAAAGGTCTGGACCTTCAGCAAGTGTGGAATTTCTGATCATATGACACAAATTTAGCCACACACCTGTACATCCAAAGTTCATGACGCAATTGCATTCTGACTTCCTTACTATGGGATGATGCTGTATGGGATGATGATTTATAGGATGATGCTGTATGAGTGAGGACTAGCAGATGCAATATTTATATTTAACTCAAGGCCAATTGATCCTGACTCACTGAATTTGTACAGAGCTTCATGTGGAAATTTGAGTGGTCACTTCGAGTACCCATTTCAGTTTTGATGCTACTTCACAGAAAGCTTTCTGGAGTATTTCTAGCTATCCCTGTGGTATGGACACAAAGATGATGATGTTCTTAGAATGCACCAGAGACAATATCTCCATTACAGAAAGGGAAACATTACTTGCATTGCACAAAGTGCCCTTTGAGATATCATATGTAATTTTGGTCATTCCCACTCCAGGAATCTTAATGACCACAAGAGATGCAACACAGACCAGAAGAGTGAAGGGCCTGCTTTAGTGGAAGGCAGTAAAACAGCTGGGTTTTGTAGCCTAGAAAAATGAAAATGGAGGGAAAATATATAAGATTGTTATCTCTAAATAGGTTAAGTGTCAAAGATGAAAGAACAATTACTTAAGCTAGTGGATGCTGTGGGCAAAGATACAAATAGATGGAAATGAGCCAGACTGAAAATGGGGAAAAAAGACAATTTCTGAAGGAAGCTATATGAGATGTTGCCTTGACTTGATTACATCAGAGATACCTTTGAGTCCTTCAGTATCTGCCTTCTTAAGTCTTCTGTGGATGTGCTAGTATATGTCACATATTTCTATTTAGCTTACCCTGCTTTGGAAATAGTGTCCATTTCAGAGTAGCTGTAAGGTTCTGTTAAATCCTTACAGACAAGAAACCATCCTGTGATGGTAATGTGGCTAAGTAACCATGCTTAAAAAGTTATTCAGTATTTCTTTTGAAACTCCTTATTCAGTATCTGGCTTCACCTTTATATAATTTCCTGCAAATAATGTAAATCCTACTCTGAGTATACCATTACTAGTTTCATCACAGCCTCAGCAGATTTCACTGACATTGGTGGGTTTGATTTCACTGCATCTTGGGGGAGCTCAGGCTGTTATTGTTCCTTGTTCCTAATTGGCTTTGGGGACCAGTGGGTGGGAGAGGCTGCACCATACCCAGAATGCAGGGTGTTAAAATTTAGATGATCATCTCTAACATGCCTTCACTGTCTGTGTGGGAGTACACTTTTCAGGAGCCCACAGCCACCAAATGAAGGCATTTTTTCATAGCAACCTGGGAAGCAGAAGTCTGGCAGACATTAAGTCACAGAATCAATGACTTAGACCACAAAAGAATTAGTAACTTGGGAGGGTATTTAATGAAAACCTTTGCATTAAGAGAGGATTAATATCAACAGATCATGAGTGACCAATATTTGTGTAACCTTCTCAGAGGATCCACATCCTCTGCTGGCAGCCTGTTCCAACTCTTTACTTCTATAATTAGCAAGTTTTTTCCTAACAGCTTGACTCTTCATCTAAAGATTTAAATAGTGCTGATTTTTTTTTTCTTCTTACTCCATCTTCATGAGTCTGGAGAGTAAGTAATGGTTAGTAATAAATAACCTTAATCCTTTATTATTCACAGAAAATAGCTGTTTCCTCAGCTCCCCTTTTAGCAGTTGCTTTTATAGACTAAGCACCCAAACAGCTTCAGTATTCCATCACAGAATAACCCCACGTTATTTACATTTCTATTGCTGAGGTGTCTCTCCCATGCACGCTCACCATGGGCCTATTTCTTGAAGTACTATTCCCAAAAATGGACACAGGACTACAACTGGGGAGTCATTGGCAATTATTAGCATAGCATAATCACCTTTCATATTTCAGCTATTACAGTCCTATAAATACGGCCAAGAACACCTTCCTTTCATGAGCATCACAGAGGTGACTCACATTCAGCACAGGATCCTGCATGAGCCCAGACCTGTCTGATCTCACCCATCATGTGCAGGACTCCTGGCACTGGTTCCTGCCCCTGGCCTGCCCACAGCAAGGGTGAGAGCTGTGCTGGGCATATTTCAGGTGTTTGATCTGAAACCTCCAAATGAGGCCTTATTCAGAGATAGTTCCCAAACATCTTCTGAAGAAAAAAGAACAGCTCTAACAGGGCACTTAAAGAGATGTCCATACTCACTAGAAACTTTTCATTTTGCTAAGCCTTCTTATTATTCCCACACCCTTCCTTAGTGTTACATGTTCAGCTGCTGAAAATAGGAGTGCCTTCTGCTTTCTGGCATGCTCATCTGCTCATGCAATCAAGAGCACTCTCTGTGGGGTTTTATAGGCTTTTGCAGCTCTTTGGCAATGGACACATTCTCTTTCACGTAGTTCTGGATTATGGCAGACAGATCATTGTAACACTTGCATTAGTGATTGCCAGACTGTGTTTTAAGGAGCAGCTTCCTCTGTGTACTCTGTATTTCTCATCTGTGTTCTAGCTTGGAAGGGAATGATATTTAAAAGGAAGAAGGTACATGTGGGTGGCAATCATTATCACAGGCATGGGAAAATCTGTTGATATCTGGCCCTGGAGTTGCTGGTTCCAGGGTTAGTGATTATATCCTTCTATTTGTTCAATACCCAGCACAGTGAGGAATGAGACTGGTGACCCTGGGGAGAAGGGCAGATGTTTGTGCATGACTTCAGTGCCTGCCTTGGCCTGAACTGGAGTTTCCAGCCTGACTTCAGTGTCCTGCCACAGCCACAGCTCCAACCCTGGGTGCGTCTGCACAGAGCCACTGCAAAGATAAGCCACGACTGCAGAGATAAGAACAACTGACAGCAGAGCAACCCTTCCCAGGGGTCAAGCAGTTCATCATTGAACCTGTTTCCAATGTGATTTTTGAATGCAAATATTGGAATGTCAACTTTGGTGTCTCCAAGGGCTTTCCATGAGATTTTCACCTTCCTGTTCTAACACCTGCACTGCAATTCCCACTCATGGTTGCCAGCTTTAACTTAATCCCAGACTCTCCCTCACATGAAGTCATCTTGTAGGAAGAAGCTCCTTCCCTCCTCCCACTGGGGATGCAAAAGGCATCAGCCCACATGAAGAAACATAGGACTAAAAAGGCAACCCCAGCTCTTTTTGAGACTCAAACTGCAGAGATTTCATGCAGGCAAAAGCCTCTGACTATGGATGAAAGCAACCCCTTCCCTTACATCGAAGGGTTAAAACACTTCATTTCTTTGCAACAGGCACTTAGAGGCTTCCAGGCATTGTATGAGCTGCTGGGTGTGTTGGGAGTGGCTGCTGTCTGCCTGGACCATTGTTCTTTTATTCAAGGCAGCACATCACTCTCTGCTGTAGGATATCTCATCCCTGCTCCTCCTCCGTGTAGGTGGAAAACTCACCCTGACAACACCTTGAAGTGTCTTGTGCTGCTCCTTGGTTTTCCTTCTGATTTGGTATTTGCTGTGACCTTTTAATCTCACCAGAATGGCTCTGCTGTGAAACACGAAGCCACATGGTCCCTTGGTTGAGGTGTCACTGCAGTTTGGTGGAAATAGGTTTTGTTTAGGAAGGAAGGGGGAGGAACAGCACCAGCTTTCTATTTCTGTACATCCCTCCAGATCCTTGCTCTCTGCTGTGCATGGCTGCTGCCTTGCAGGGTGTGAGAAATTCCATTTCTTCTCTGCTTACCCATTTTATCTGACATGGTCCTGTGCTTGGGCACTAGACTCGTGCCTGGTCCCCTAAACCTCAAGAGAGTCTTGAAAGAAACAGGGCACAACTTAATCTGCTGTTTTCTGTCTATAACTGGAGTGTATGACACACTTCTCAAAATAAGCTGCAGTACTTATTGGCTGCTGCACTGTCACAGGGTGCAGAACAGGAAAAGCAGTTCCTCAGCTTTCGTCAGAGCTTTTATTGCCAACCCGACTTGTCACTTTTCTAACTGAAAGAAGCAGGGCTTTTACTTCTTTGTTGGCTTCACCCTTTTGCAAAACAACCAGTAGAACAAATAAAGTAAACATGGCATTTTGGCAGTGTGGGAAGTCAGAGGGATTATTGCATGTGGATTTGTAGGGAACAGGATTCAGCTCCCTCACTTGTCTAAAGAACCCAGGTCTGACTTTCATCCCTAAACACATGGTTCTCCAGAGTTATCTGGAATGCAGTCTTGCAAAATCCTCAGCCTCTCCTCACCTCAAGTGACCTGGCCTGTGCAGGGGGAGAGGAGAACCTGTCTGCTCACAGTGCCAAGAAAGCACTGGCAGATGTTTAGAGGGTGCTGAAATGTCTTCAGCCACTGGTGTTAAATTCCTGAAGGGGTGAGGGGTCTGATAAATGGTTCAGACAGGGCACTGCAGCTGCTCTCATCATGTGCCCAGTCAGGAAAAGATTGTGATTTTCCAAAAATGAAACACTAAAGTGGAAGAAGATGAATGTGTCTGCATTTTTCAGACTGAGTATATTTCTTAAATAAAACTCATGAACATAAATGCTGTCATTAAGGGGTTTTTTAAAGGCCCTTCACAAATGTAAATATTAGGAGAAGCACTAAGCAACTCAGTGAGCAGAAGGAGATTTAGGTTAATAGAGCCCCTTTCAGAAAATATCCTGACACTAGTGCTTAGCTAGCTTTTTTTGGTTTCTCAGTTGTTTCTGGCTTATAAATGCAAACTCTATTCTTCAGCCAGCAAAGTAATACTTATGTACAAACCCATACACAGGAGATGGCATGAGAGGCCAGATGGTAACAGCATTATGACTTGCTTAGCAGAACAAACACTGCCTGGGACTGTGAGCTTTTACCTCAGTGTCAATACGAACTGAAGACCCAACCTAAGAGAGCTTTTACTGACCAAGAACACCCTGTATTGATGATAAAA
Organism: Sterrhoptilus dennistouni; assembly: GCA_013397095.1. Taxonomy (NCBI): domain Eukaryota; kingdom Metazoa; phylum Chordata; class Aves; order Passeriformes; family Zosteropidae; genus Sterrhoptilus; species Sterrhoptilus dennistouni. The sequence goes on along the minus strand of VWZU01004859.1, from coordinate 650,136 downwards.
CAGTAGGAGATTTGCCTTACTACAGCAACAACAAATAAATGTACACATGGCCGGAACAGAAATGGGCCATAGGAAGTCTCAGTCAAAAATTTGATCCTGAGTTTCTGCTGTGTGTGGTACTGGTGTGTACTTGTGAATCACAGTGTGCTGACCTGGGGGCTTTGTTCTTCCAATCCTGTTGGTTTGTCATATGGAGAAGGGCAGCACTTCCAAGAATTGCTGTCCATCTTGTTTGTATAGCAGGGTAAGCAAATGAAGGCAATTGGAGGCCCTTGGTGGCAGATAGGCAGTGGGACACACCCAGGGCACCCTTCCAGCTCCTGGGCTCTATCAGCAGCAAACAGCTCCAGAGCTGCTGGGGGTGAGCACAGCCTCTTCACATGAGATCAGCCCAGGCACTCAGCTCAGCCACTGGCCAGGCACTGCTGGGAGCCCTTCCAAGGATCAGAGCCAACACACATACACCTGCACAGTGCTGGCTGGCTCAGCGGGGGTTGCTGCCTGCTGACCCTGTCTGTGGCAAACACCACTTCTTTCACATCCCCTCCTTTAACTCATCAAGCCTCCACCCAAAATACTCCCATCACCCTGGTCTCAGGCCTCCCTGCCAGCCACAGTCTGGCAGTGTCCCACCTAAGATTGTGACAACCAACTGTCCTTGTGCTGGCTTTGTCCTTTAGATTGAAAATCACATCATCCCCTGGGTCGACTTGTGTTTATGTGTCAGCCTGTCCCTGCATAGTCTGTGTAGGGTTTCCTTGAGGTCTTTGTCTTCAGGCATGTGGGCACATTTCACCAGCCTGCATGTTCCTCAATAAACAACTTTCTCACTGTTTCTCCAAAAAGCTCTCATGTCTCACCAGAAAGAGCTTTATCTGTGCATTGATTCATTCCTACCTACTGTGATCTCTGGTCCATCTCTGTGAGTTCAGGCTGTGTCACAGTGGCCACCTGAGGTATATTAGCTAACACTCACACAGAGGTGTCCCTGTCCTCCACTGTATCCCCACTGCCCTGGGAGAGCCCCAGCCTTGCCTCTGCAACACCAACCTGGCTGCACACAGCAACTAACGCCCAGGGCACTGAGAAAAGTAAATCCTCTTGCTCCTCCACAGGAGGCTGGAAAACTGCCCGCTTTCTCTGGAGATGCTGAATATAAGCAGGTAGGTATGAGAGGTGCAGATGCTTTAACAGGAATGTTTTTTCAAGAACCAGCCCTACTGTCTGGAAACGGCGCCAGTGTTGTGTTTGCTGCTTCTGACTCAAAGAAGAGGGATAAAAATAGGCTTGTGCGGGGATTACCACAGAGAGTGTACTGCTGTCACAGTAGTACTGGCACACAGCACTGCTTAATGTTCATTTACCTTTGTTGATATTGCATTCCCTAATTTTTTACCCCACCAGTGTCCACCCTCTCTAGCTTAGTATTTAATGCTTGAAGCATGGATTTTTCTTCTGACCTTCTTCACAGCACAGACTGCACGTACCTGGTACCCTCCTGATGAGGTGAATCCAAATTTAGAAGCATTTCCTTGTGAAGCAAATGACTTTTCATTTGATGAGAAGCACCTGGCTGAATAGCTGAGTGATGGTTTCCTTCTAGACCTTTCTCAAGGAGCAAAAAGCAGCTGTTACTCTTGTGATGAGTAGTCTCAAACAACATGAAAATCTAGCAGTTATTGATCCCCTGTAGTTAACTCCACAGATTTTGCCAGTAGAATTTTTTTAACATCCCTGAATAAAAGCTAAGAAGGGAGGCAGCAATTTTCCATCTCTCTGCCAGCACTGATCTGCCTCAGGGACTTGGCAGGACAAGTGACAGCCAGGCCTGACAGGCCTGTCTGCAAACAACATGAGATGGTAGAAGGTCATTTAACACATTAGCTGCACCTGTGAGGAGACAGGGCTGCACTCACGCTCCTGCTGCTGGCACCAAGTGGTTGTGGCTCCAGGCTCAAGAGGGAAATCCACATTCCCTGCATAGCCATGGAGCTTCCGAGAGCTCTGGTGTGAGATATTCAGAGCAGTCTGGAAGTGGGCAGGCATGGCATGGCAGATTACCACGGGTTCACTTGTTTCCAGGAGTGTCCTCTGCGATGTCATGGTCCTTCTGCTCTGGGTTTTAATTCTCTGAGTGATGGGTCTTTTCATTGTCGAAGCTGTGGCTCCATCTGTAGTCATACAGCCAGCTGAGTATTTGTAGCTTTGTGTGCCAGGTAAGGGAGACTGGCTGAATGGAGAGAGAGCAGAGCATTGTTTGTGTAATTGGGATGGATATGAGGAAGAGGAGATCTGGCAAATGTCAGGGGAGAATGATGAGGATGAGCGACCAGGTAAAGCTGGGAAGGAAAAACAGGCTCTTCCTGGATTTTTCCCCATGGCTGAAATCTGAAAGCATTCACATTTTTCATGTACCTTTGAGGAATAAACTAAAGGAATTTGGTGTCTGTCTTCTGCACGTATTTAATTATTTTTTCATATTCAGTTGCTAACAAACCAGCCAAGGCTCAGCCTGGTGGCCCTGCCTGCTTTCCTGAGGACAGCAGCAGTGGCAGCTAGAGCAGCAAGCAGCTGCCTGTTCCCCTTTGCACTGCTGCACTCAAGGGTCTCAAAGCATTTTTGTAGACAGAGCACAGTCTCTTTTCTGAGGAGGAAACCACACAGGGGTGTGCTATCCACTGTAGATGGCCTTTTCTGTTCTCTGCAATGAGAGAGAGACTCAGAAACACCAGCTCTGTACAAAATAGAAGATTACCTCCATGCCCTGAGCTCCACCAATAAATTTGTGTTTTCCTGAATTCTGCTGCAGGCATTTTCTGCACTGTGCTTCCCATGAGGCACTCCACACTTATGTCTTTGAGGTTAAGTTCACTTTTTATCCACTGTGTTTTCCACCCTAAGAGCTTTCTATCTCCAAAGCCCCTAAGGAAAAGGTTTGCAGCAATTCCTTAGTACTGCAAGCAACAAATGTAATGTCTCCTCTGGTTCTGAGCCAATGCCCTGTAACTGTTCAGGAGTCTTGAATTAAGCAGCCAAATCAGTGGCAGACATGACAGATGCTTTTCAGCAGTGTCTAATCAAGGTATTTAGGCCCATTAGACTCACAGACAAGCAAGCCAGCACCCCACTGCAACCCTGGCCCCCTCATCCACCTCCCTCTGTCCCTTCCACCATTTCCACCTCCTCCCGGAGTCCTTTTGAGCAACATGGGGCATTACATGTGTCCCAGCAGCCCCAAAAGGAGGGACTGAGTCCCAGGCACTGGTGAACTCAGTGGTGTGGTGGCCAGGAGGCTCCATGGGGCCCTTGGGATGCTTGAAAGAGGAAGCACAAACTGTCCATGCCTCAGCCCATGTGCACTTTGTACGGGTTATCAGCTCTTCCACAGATGTTTCAAATTCAGGATTAGCAGGGAGTTTGCTGAAATAGTTTATGAACATGTTCTGTGGGTGCCTTAATGCTCCTGCAGCCAGAGATTGCCTCTGCAGGCTGCCTCTGCCACCACCAGCTCCTGAAGGCATCTCTCTCATTTCTGTTTCACCTCCATAGGAGTCACCTCCAGGGAGGTGAAACAGAAATGGGGGAGATGGCTTCTGAGATGGCTCGTGGCTGTTTGTGTGAGCTCATGGAAAGAAGTGAAGTCAGGTATCAAGTCAGACCTTACAGGGCTGGTACTTGCAGGGTTTGGGCTGCATGAAGGACATGGTGTTTCACCTGGCAGGTTTGTTTCCAGTGTTGCATTGATGAGAAGCAAACACAAGCCCTCAGCCAGCATCCATGTGAACAGAAATGTCAGGGGACATGGGCTCATCCCCTCCTTTTCTTTCCCTATTAACACCTCAAGATTTTTGAAGAAGAACAAGGTGTCAGCTGGTGCCTCTGCTGGTCATGCTCTTCTCAGAGGTGGTAGGAAACTCTGGTGCATTGCCAAATGCTTTGGTGACCTTGCTGAGGGAGGCTGGTGACCAATGATACCATGACACATTACTGGAGGTTGATGTGTCCCAGTACCTCCTGAAGATTTTTGCTCACTGGAAAAGCTGGGCTACTCAATACCCATTTAATTAAACTCTGGGCATGACACACAGCCCATTTATTTTCCTTATTGGTAACTTTACGTGAGGCAGCACGTCACGAGCTTGAGTCTCAGCAGACACCTGTCCACATCACAAGTTAAGAATAAGTCTCTGCTGCTGGGGTTAAAGGCAGAGACTTCAGGCTCCTCATACCAAAGTGCTGCAACGCTCCCTCTGGTTTTCGCAGTCTGTGAATCATATCTGGCATCGTGAGAGTAATTTAAATAGGGTCATGAGGGCAGGTGGTTATCCCAGATCTACTTTGATCCTGGGGGACCCCAGTGGCAGCAGAGCTGGGGAGAGGTCCAGTCTTCCCTCCTTTGGGATGTGTTTTGTGCTGTGAAGTGCTTGCTCACTCCTTGTACATCACACCTAATTCTGTGAGGTCAAACATCATCCCTAAGGAGCACTGAGTGTCCTTTCAGGCATGTCCCTGTGCTCCTCCACAGGCTGTCTCTGAGGTTTTCAGACCTTGAAGGGCTTTGCAGTGCAAGCAGTTAACTCTGAGTAGCTGTAAAATCAGGCAACTAGAAAGTGAAAATCGAGCAGAAAAAGGTGTTAGGTCAGGAATTTTCCAATCCAAAGTGGTCAAAACATGCAGCAGAGATCCACTGTGAAAAAGTAATTGTTTTCAGAGGGCCATGTGTTCACAGTCTGCAATGACAAAGCAGATATAACTTAGAAAATAAATGTAAAATTGACCTGAAGAGAAACTTGGGAGTGTTTTCTTTAAGAGAATCGAGGGAAGGAGTGTCTTGGAAATTCATATTTTGTCCATCTCAGAGGGACTTTAGGGAGACAGTGGAATCCAAAAGCGATCTGAGCAGAAGAAAGATGCCCAGGCCCAGCAAGAGCTGCATTTTGGCCCATCTAAATTAGCTGACAGGTACAGTTATTTAAAAAGCTTTGCTTTTGGATGCTGAAACGGGGATAATTTCTGATGTATGGGCTGGAGGAAGGTTTCGTGAGGAAGCTAACATGATGAGTAAGAAATGTGCCTACATTTAATGGGGATTTTCAAAAGGAAAGGGTGTGCTATATGGTCCCCAAACTTTGTTTTGTCAGCTGGATTTGAAACCTTGTGTTTGCCCAGTGGTAATGACCTCTGTGAGTTCACTGTAATGTGGGACGACACACAGGCATGTTGGTCAGCCTCAGCCAGAGGAGCTTCCCAAAGGATAATGCTGCAGGACTTGGCCTGACATGACTGCTGGGTGAATCAGAAACTCAGTGGCTGCAACCTTCCCATGAAGAGGAAGGCAATGCTAAATTCATGGGCTGCTGGTCAGAGTGAGAGAGTGTCTCCTTGTCCACATCATAGAAATAGGGAATGATCTAATGCAGGGGACCCCTGAAGGTCATCTCCCCCAACCTCCTGCCCAAAACAGGCCTGACTGAACTCAGATCAAGATGCACAAGGCATTTTCCAATAGCTTTTTCTCCAGGGATGAAGAGTCTACCTGTTTCCATTCCTCTACTCTAGTGTCCCACTACTGTAATAGTGAAATATTGTTTTGTTATATATCAGCTTGGATCGATATCTTCATCTGTTATAAAGCATGCTGCCTCCTCTGTTTTTCTGTAGTGTGAGATTTTAGAGGGATTTCTGTTTTACCCCCCAAGGAATAAAATAAAGTAAGTTTGTCCTTGATGTGGGTTTCCTGCAAACAGTAGCATAATGAATGCTTATTTTGAAATCTTATCTGATCATGCCCTAGGAGAGGAGTGAGAGATGCTGTTTTAGAGACTAAATATAGTTATTTAAAAAACAAATATGAGCTTCTTTCATGCTTCCTTCTGGGAAAGATAAAACCGTGGCTTACTGTGTATAAGCTTTGCCTGCAGCTTCTCCCTGAACCAGAGATCCATAGGAACACAAAGCAATATTTCAGTAATTCTTATTTTGTATTCTGGCAGCAGCCTCTGCAGCTGTTCTGGTAGAAAGTCAAACCTCAGGCTGCATTATGACTTGACAGGTGTTGGCCCATGCAGGTGGCAAAGTGGAGTCACTCTACATTAAAACTGGGTATCACACAGAAGGAGATACTTTTTTAATAGAAGTCAGTTGGAATTTTGCCTCTCTGTGGTTCAGGACCTGGACATCCCCTCCCCAGAAAGCAAGTTCATGCCTGTTGTCCTCAGTGGGAAAAGCAAATGCTCTCCTTCCCTCTGTCAAAACCTGCAGATGAGTGCAAGGGAAGGTGAGAGCATGGCCCTGTTTCCACCAGGCATTCAAGGACAAGATCTCACTTCTATATGGAGTGCTGAAGGAAGAAAGAGGTTGCTCTTGCTGGCTTGGCAGAGGTCAGGCAAGAATCTCATGTTTTCTCTCCAGTGTCAATAGAAAGGAATCAGATCCAGGCTGCAGCTCAGTAGATGTGACCTGGCTCAGTGTATGCTTCCAGAAGAACTCGTGCTCAACTGCAAATCTGGGGGAATTTTAGAAGGCAGAATGAAGTATTAACTGAAGGTGTCTCTATTTAATCCACAAATGTGGAATTCGAGGTGTCTTTTGAAATCCATAGGCCTCTGGTCCTCTGAAGCTTGGAGCTGTCTCCTTCCTGTCTGGAGGTGACCTGGAGCTGTGAATGATCTCCCAGTCCCATCCTTCCTGGATTGTGGGGTGTCTCCCACCTCAGTTCAATCCCTGCCCCACTGGACCCCACTGAGTGCCACAGTGTGTGCCCCAAATGCACCCACTGAAGTGCAGATCCAGAGTGGACCAGTCTCCTTTATCAGACTGCTGGGAGTGTAACACCGAGGATACACCTGCCAGAGCAAAGGAGCATTTGCAAATTAAACAGAATACTTTTCTTGTTAGGGAAACAGTGATGAAGCCAGGGATGGCCCCGTTACATTTTGGAGGCCGCAGGATGAGGACAAAGCAGGGCTTGGCCATCAGGTGGCACTCTGAGCATGCTGTTCAGCAGAGATGCCGCTCACAATGTTCCTGGGATGGAGGAAATTCCTTCAATTCAAGAATATGACATAAACTTCATGAGCTGTGATTCATTTCAGGTTAACTCCCTTTCTTTATTCCTGAAAAATTAATCATCCAGCTACTGCTTTGTTTTAACATACAGGAGTCCAAGAAGAGAAGTACAGAAGCGACATATTTTCCTAATGTTTCTTTATCTAAATATTTATTATGTGGCTTAATATATTTGCCAAAGTAGAATAATTCCACTATTTGTTCTCCAGTAGTAAACTAGCATATATTGGCATCTCTTCTGAGTTTGTGCCTGTCTTCATCTTAATCTCCTATCATCAAGCTGATGTCAAAATAGGAACCTGAATTAATGATCTCTAGGTTGTTTTTTTGGTTTTTTTTTTTTACATAAACCCTTTCTTAACCTTTTCAGCCATTTAACAGTATTTGGAGTCTCTGGTATTGTTCTGCATGAGGTTTCACTTGGGAAGACGTTCATTTAGAGGTGTTTTTTTCCCCTAGAATTACACATCTAGATAAAAATATAATATTTCAAATGCCTTCCTGGTTTGTTCCTTGATTAATTTTTTAGCAGTAGAGCATTTTCGACTTTGAAATACCAGCAGTAGTTTATTATTAGTAGCGTGCTGGTTCTACATTAGCACGTCTACAGGAAAAATTGTAGTGACAGCAATTGAAGGGTGAAATGAAAGGACTCGTGGTTAGCACTGCAGAACAGCACTGCAGACTATAAAATCGCTGTTGTGCTGCTTGGAGCCAGGATTTTGTAACTGGCATCAATGGGAGAGAGATCAGGCTCTGTAGCAGATGGCAAATACTACTCACACGCAGGAGACAGCAGGGCTGAACAGGGTTTTGCACAATATTCTCCCCTTCTGCCCAGCATATTTGTAAAACATATTTTTAAACTTTTCTGACCTGCTCACCACAGAAAACAATTTAATTCCTTACTCCTGCGCCATCTGACCCTGATATTTAGTGTATTCCCTGCCATTCATGGCTCCCATCCCCAGAGCCCTGAACAAAGCCGCGCTTGTTACAGGGAAAAGCATGAGCTCATCCATTGTAATCACCCGGCCGCTTGAGCTGCTGCTCCAAAGGAGGTTTTGTGGCGATTTCTGAATGCCTTCAGACAAGCCAGCACTGGATAAACTCTGGTTGAATCTTCAGGGAGCAAAACGGAGTGGATTAAGTGCTCGTAGCTGCCGTAAGAATAGGTTTTGTGAATGCAGGGAAGCCCCGGTTATTCAGATAATGCAGTGGGGTTTCAGCAGCAAACACAGCATCTCTTGGAGGCTCAGGGAAGCAAGGTCCCAGTGTAGGCTTCAGGCACCCCCGCAGCCTGTAACCTACATAATCCTTTGATCCTCTGACATTAAGGGCTTCAGGCAAACAAAGGTGAGAAAATGAGAAATGCAAATAAGTGATTTTGAAAATGTGAAGAAAAGGACTTGTTGAAGCTTAAGCTTGCCGAAAATAGCAGTGAAACAACTTCATTTTATGCAGATGAGTTATAATCACATGTAAATTGCCTTTTTTTTTTTTTTTTTCAATTGGATTCACTGTAGCTTTCAATTTAAAGACCTGCTTGAGGTCCCTGAAGGTCTATAATCTCTCCTCCAGCTTTGGCTCCAAGGAAGAAGACTTTGCTAAAATTATTCATGTGCTGCCTGGCTCCTGAAAAATCAATCAGCCCATTGTGCATTAACTACCTGAAGGGGTTTAAAAGATAAACAGAGGGCACTGTCCTGTAGTCATTCACTACGAAGAACAGAGATATCAAGCTTGTAGTTTTCCCACTGCACACCTGGGTACAATGAAGCAGCTGCAGCTCTGCCTTCATACCATCTTTTCCTTACCTCATAAGTTAAAGAATAGACCAAGTTCTGAATTTTTAGTAATACATAATCTAATGAAGTTATATAATCAAGTTAAGAGAGAATTCAATGTTGAAGTTCAAGAAGAAGTTCAAGAAATCTTCACAGGTTGTGGGACCTTGAGGCATTGCTTTGCTCCTCTAGACATAACTTTTCCCAACATTACAAATTAATGTGTTGTTACATTTTTGGCATCACAGTCTGCTAGTGACAGAGGAAGGGCTGCTATAGCTTGTTTGGGATTTCCTGCATCTGACTTGTCTCCATTAACAGAGAAGTAAAAGGCATGCACACCATTCCCCCCCTTTTTGTAATTAGTTGTTAAACTTCCCTGTAACTGAGGTGAGCCCACAAAAAAAGTCACAGATGCCAAAGTCTTCACCCTTTTTTGAGCTCTGCTTTTTTTACATGAGACTGACTTTGAATCTAAAAATTAGGAGCTCAGACTTCCTCTTAATGTGAGGGCAGTAATCCCTTTACATAACACGGGGAAATGGCATAATTCTGCCAGACGGCTGCAAACTCAGTGGGGAGTGAAGCATTCAGACCCTTATCTATTGTTTTCCCATCTTGACTCATCCCAAGTAATTTTTCCTATGGTTTCTTCTGATTTTCAAATATAATGTAACTATGATTTAATTTTTTTCCTCCTGGCCACACATCTGTCTTTCATAATAAGGGCAGGTTTTTATTCAGCTAATGCACTCATTATCGGTGCCCTGAGAGAGATCCACACTGGAATTGCAGATGAAATGGAAAATAGAGCTACAGCGAAAAGTACAGCAGCTTAAACCTCACTCATGACCTTTTAAGACTTGCGGGTTAGCTCTGTGCTACACATTGTGATAACGTGGAATTTCCTGGCTTTAGTAAAAGAGATACTCAGCTCTCTTTGCTCCAAAGCGTGAAGCACTGCCAAAGAAAAGGGAAAATCTTCCTTGCCATATGCCAGGCTGGTGAGCCGTTTAGATTTTCCCCAGCAAGACGGACACATACATATTTGATTGTAACTTCTTTATGTTAAATTATATATTATACAACACGCAGTCAAGAACGTCAAAATAATGAAGTCTTGCAGTACCCAGAAAAGTAAATAACTGCTTGTAATTTTACCAGCTTACAGGTGGTGGGGAGGGACAGAAGCACGGAAGGATTTGTGTGACTCGCCAGACGTCATGAAATGCAGGTCTGCCAGAGCCAGAGATATCCTCTCTCACAGTCTCATGTTTTAATCCCCAGCCTTTCTTTCTTTCCATTAAGATAAAATATGTTTCCCCAATCCACAACAGTTAAGGGCTTTTCAGGTAAGCCCTGAATCACTGGAATTCTCTGCAGCTTCCTCTGAAAAAAGCAGAGCGTTCAGCTAGCACTCATGAATATTTTAGCTGATGCCACTATATTTTTTTAGTATGACAAATATTACAGGGCAGAGCGGAGAGGCAGCGAAACTTTGCATTGGGAATAACAGTGAACGAAGACAGAGAATTCAGGGCAAGCAGCTCGTTGGCCCTGCCTGTTCACTAAAGCATCTCTGGGTGTGCCAGGCGGATCCCCATGGTCTGTGTTTCTGAGCCGCTCACGACGCCCGTTCTGTGCGGAGCGATTTGTGCTCCCTGCGCATCCCCACAGGTCCCCATCCCCTGCTCCTGTCACCAGCCACCGCTGGCTCATCTCCCACCACCTTCCCCACCGCCCCGCTTCTGAAGGGAGGCCGTAAACAGCCAACAAAAATTTTCCACAGAGATGCTATTCATGAAAATATTTTTTTTTTGCACGCGCCGCTTTGCAGCCTGCGAGCTGCAGTTTTGAGTTTTCCTGGGAAGAAAGCCTATTAAGCTGCCTTTCTGCAGGATTGCCATGGCAACCCTCGCACAATGCCAATGGCCCAGATTCCCTTCAGCCCCTTCTTTCTCAACTGACAGCAGTGATTTTAATGCTCCTTGAACCAAATCTTTGCATGCGGAGACCGCTTTGGGAAAGAAAAAAAAAAAGGCTTTTAATCAGGACTAGTTGTTCTCTTTTCTCTTTCCTTTCTTCCCGGGAAGGGAGTGGGAAGACCTTTAGCATGGCGTCCTTCTTGGCCCCTTAAAGTCACAGCTGGATAGTGACCACAAAGCAGTGCCATGTTCAGCATTATTCGGGGTTGTGGGACACGGTGGAGATGATGATTGCACAGGGATTGCTCTTTACAGATATTTACATCTTCAGGCAGGGATGCTGGGAGCACAGCAGGGAGATAGAAAGGAAGCAATCACAGGAGCAAGGCAAATTCCCAGTTAAGCATGAGAGCAGGACTGGGACTCAGAGCAGCAGCTCTCTGGAAAACAGGCCAAGCTGCTCTGCCCATTTTAAGCATCCCAAAGAGGTCAATATGTGATTACTGCCAGGTCTGGAAGCTGTAGTAGGGTCCCCCAGTGACACTTGGTAGGGCATAATGCCACAGTCAGGGCTGGCTTTTGGTGAAAGCTGGTGACATGGGAGATGGGAAAGCAGAGTCAACACCTGAGGATGCAGCTCAGAGCCAGCTCCCCGCAGGGCTGAGGCCACTCTCCATCTGACCACAGGCACAGCACACCCTGGGTGCCCAGGGCAAATATTGAGCCAACATATGGGCAGGCACTTAGACACAGCTCAGGCAGGAAAAGGAATAAATGTCAGCAGTGTCTGACTAACCCACGCCTTATGGGAAGCAATCCCTGACTGGAGATGGTGCTGGGGTGCAAAGCTGCCACAGCCCTCAGGCACCCCCTTTCTCTTGCCACTGTCCTTTTCATCATCTCCCCCTTTTCTCCTGCCTGCCCTCAGAGGGGCCCCGTGGTTCACTGCCCAAGGCGATGTCATGGAGATGGTGACAAGGTCTGAGTAGCCTGGGGAAGGTCCCTGCAGGGGAAACACCAGGCCAAATGCTGGTGCACTGAGCTGCAGCATCCCAGGGGGCTGCAACCACAGCTGCAGAGGGAGCCTGGGGTGCAAACCCCACCACATGCACCTTATGCAAGGGGAAATAAATCAAAGCTATCCATGTAATGCCATTCCTGCTAACAAACAGGCTCCAACCCCTTCCTCTCAGCTGCTCATCATATCCATCGGCAGCATTCCCCAGCTGAATCCCTGTTTGCTGTAAGCATCTGGCCCTCAGCAAACACATTTATGTGCAGTGCTTAGTGCTTCTGGCTTAAAAGTCTGTGCAAACATTAGAAACAGAGGGAGCTCCTCAGCCACTGAATCCAGCCTGGGCTATCTCAGGTAATCATGTCATGTATGCTAACTAATCCTCCCAGCAGTGCCCAGGTGGAGGGATGAGCTGCCTGACTCTATCTGGGGAAGGGAACGAAAGTGTGTAGTAAGCAGCCAAGATCTGCAGGGATTCATCCCCTCCCCATCTGAGCCTGCCCTGGTCAGTAAATGTGAGTGGTTACTGCTCAGACAGAGTTCATGTCATCAGTCCAAGCAAATGGAGCATGGACACAGAAGTGATGACGAGTGGAAACATGCTTTAGGGGAGAAATAGAGGCCAAGTTCTTGTCTGCACGAAAAGAAGCTTTGGGAGCTGCCCCAGACTGAGAAAGCTGAGCCCTCCCTGCATCCTGTGTCTCCCTGTGGATGCTGGATTGTCCTCCTTCAACCCTGCTGTGCTGTTTAGTGCTGGTGTCCTGCTGCCCACTCTCCCCTGATTCCTTTTGGGGTGGAAGCCAGGCTGCCCCAAAGCTGACCTCTCTCTGCAGCCACATCCTCACATAAATCCTACCTGGGCAAGGGCAACCTCCCTTTTTGGGGCCTGGGAGAAATAATCTCCCTAAAACAGAAGCCTGGAGAGAGGCTTGCAGCAGCAGAAGTGATGAAGCAAATTTCCCTGAGCTGTAAATGTATTTATATCCCATCCCATCCGCTTGTGGTGAAAAACCCCTTACCAGTGCTGTGGATGTGAAGGAAACCATGTTTGCAATTATCTGCACTTTTTCCAGCTGGTGGTTTGATGGTTTGTGGGTTCTGTCTTTCCCAGTAATCCTCTGTGAGCTGCTTCAGTGCTGGGAGAGTAGGAGAAGGATGTAAATGCTGCTTTGCTGGTTTTCCCCCCTGGGGAGCAGAGGGACTGAGCATTGTTCCCCTTGCCCCTGTGCCTGGGCAGCCCTTACAGCAACACTGAGGGTAGCAGTGGAGGTGGGAGAAGGATGGGATGGATTGGACAGTTTGGGGAAATTTTCATGATCTTACATAGACTTAGAAGCTTACAAGTTTTTTTTAAATTTCCCTTGTATATCTGCTAGTAATTCTGCCTGGATTAACTATAAACACTACCTCACTATTTCTTAGTTAAAAAAAAAGGGGGGAAAAAGAAAAGAAAGAAAAGAAAGAAAAGAAAGAAAAGAAAGAAAGAAAGAAAGAAAGAAAGAAAGAAAGAAAGAAAGAAAGAAAGAGGAAAAAGAAGTTGCAAAGTTCCTATAGGGTTTTACCTAGGATAAATGTAACCTTCCTCCCATTCAGAAAGATAACAGCCTGTACAAAATGAATTTTTACAGGACTGTTTGCTACTGTGGGAGCCAGCCTGGGTCCCAGTTTGACCACTCACATTATCTCTGTGCCCATATGGGGCTGGAGGAGCTGGGTACAGGCAGAGCTCCTGGCTCAGCAGGCAGGAGAGGCTGCTTCACTTCTTTCACTCAGCAGCTCTCAAAGACAGAACAGCACAAATATTTGTGTATGAAGAAGAAAATAAAACATGCATTTTCCTGGAGGACTGGTGGCATTTGTTTTATCATCTATGCCTGGAAATGTTTGTAAACACTGCATCAAGTTGCCATACTACAGCAAAGATTAGGATTCAGCACTTTATAGCCTGTGTTGAGGCAAGTTTCTTTTTAATGAGGTATTTGAGGACCACTCATACTCCAAAAGGTATGGTTTAGGTGTGTGAGTCTGCCCATGTTTTCACTCTGAACAGGCCACAGCTGAGGGAGATGCACAGCCTCCTAAAGGTCTCTTTCCAACCAGGGACACACAAATGCCATCTCACCAGAGAACACAAGTTTCTGCCATTGCTCTTCATGTGGCTCATGCCACAGACCAGGCTGAGTTCATGGCCTCACACTGACATCAAGGCTTTTAAGCAAGAAGTAGGTTAGAAATTCAAGAAGCTGGAGGAAGTCCATACGAAGCTGGCAGGAGACACACAGAGCACCACAATTTTCCCTCTACAACAGATTATAAACCTTGAAGTTTATAACCCAGGCTGCAGAAAACAACCCTTGAAATCCCATTTTCCAGGCTGCCTGTCCCACTGGTGATGTGCAGCCTCCAGTACATCCCCTGCTCCTTCACATGCTGCTGGTCCCCTTCCTACTCCCCTGCTCCCACGTGTGCCCACGAGGCACTGGGGCTTAGTAAAGATGGAAAACTGCCAGAAAGACACAGAGTCATCTCCATGGATATGTGAAAAAATGAACTACTGCATGTGTCTAACCTTCTGCTCATGGAAAAGGAGGCAATGGCCCTTCCTTGGGTAACCTTCCCACAGGGTGGTGTTCCATAGCTTGGAGCAGGCATGCCTGAGGGAGGAGGGAATCTCCTTCCCAAACTTCTCCTGAACTGATGTTTGCCCCACATCCTGCTGGAAAAGGTGCTGAGCTCATCCTCTGCTGGGAATACTCCTGGGAACATGCTGGCTTGTGCCATGTCTCCTCTGCCAGGCCCTTGCCTCTCACAGCAGCAGCAGAGGAACCACAGGGCTTACTAGGGCAAAGTCCCCCAGAGCCATTGAGGGTCTCCTTTGTGCACCTCCAGCCATCCCATCTGGTGTTCCAAGAACCAGTACAAAGATGTCAGTCAGCTGCTGGACTGGCACTACAACCTGCAGGGTGATAGACCCTCATAAATTCTGTTGGTCTAAGCTATGAGGGCCTATCAGTGTTTCTTTTTATTGTGGAATAAAACTGAACAAGCTGAGAGTCATATGGGCATTTAACACTACCAACAGTTTTTATGGGACTGAGCCTTTTGGCAAGAAACTCACTTCAACTGCTTGCTTGACCCAACTGAACTGTACCTGCCATAAAAATCCTGGTCCTCCATGATAAAGGCCAATGCTTGAGATACACCTACCTACCTCTCATCTCCCTGACTTGTGACACACATAAACCATGAGATTGTTAATTTTGTCTAATTTATTTACATATTTTAAAGGTGCCACGTATTTGAAATCTGATTATCATGTGGACCCTGGCTTTACTCATAGGTCGAAGGTCTCTACCCTCTGCCTCACCTGAGAATTTTCTATTACTGCCAAGTCTGTCCCTGTGTATTTTATCTTTCCCTTTAAAGCTGGCAAAACCTAACTCCACTGTTTGTTTGGATTTTGGTTTTCTTTTCTTTCTTTTTTGTCATGAGTACTGAAAAACAGGCAGGAGGTCTGTTTATGACTTCTTGTTGGCCTTTAATGAAACACTTCACATTTTATGCCTCATTTTTTTTCTGCTAACACTGACTAGTGAAGCTTGCTTTAGTACTCCCAGCTGTACTGCATGGTTGATCTGTGAATGCTTCTAGAAAAGCAATGGAAGATGAGAGATAAATATATATATTCCCTAACTGAGACCTGCAGCATTTTGCCTGATTTCTCTGGTAGGAACATCTCCTTTGGATACAGCTCTCACATCTTGCCTGCATCCAGGACAGTACCCGATCCAAGCACACACTATAATTTGTGTCCTGTTGGAGCATGTTCCCAGAAAAAGCCCTACATGAGTCATATCACTCTCCCAAACTCCCTGCCTGCTGCCAAGACGTCCAGCTGCATGAGGAGGAAGCACAAACTGTCACATGGGGATCTTTTTGACGGTGGTGTCCTGTCAGCCTGGTGCTTGTCAGAGCCTCCTCAGGCAGAGCTCCCCAGGCTGTGCTGCCTGATTTGCAGCAAGGCTTGCTTTGCTGTAGGAGATGTGTGGTAACGAATTCCCTCTGGGTCACCTTCATCTGCAGCACAAAACCAGGCAGATGGGGCCTGAGGGAAGCATTTCCATAATGAAGCAGAGAGGCAGAGTACCTCCAAGGATGGCAGGAGTTCCCTTGTATTAATAACATTCTTAAATAACAAGCACTTTCGATAATCTTCTCTCGCTGGCTACTCTCCTCAGAAGTCCCTTCATTCAGTTTTAGTGCATCCCCTTTGATGCACTTGAGTTTTCTCACAGCCTCATTCAGAAATTTTTATTGTGTTTCAGTTCCTTTGTGGACTCATTCATTGTTTGCTGCAGCTCCAACATGGCTGTTAGTGGTGCAGGAGTGTTGCCATCACACACATCAGTGGCTCCTGCTGCAAATGTTGAGTTTAGCCTCAGTTACACCCAGATTGTTGTTTTCCCCATGAGATGAACTGAAGAAAACAAGACACATTTGAGGTGCAGGGTAAGGAGCTGGACGAAGACAAGAGTGGGAGGAAACAAGCAAGTGGTTTACATGGAAATATCTTTCAAATGGCTCATTTTCTGTCATTTGATGTACAAGGACTAATGCACAACAGGAAATGTCTTTATTCCAGCAATATTTCTTGACCACTCCCTGTGAGAAGTCTTCAATGTGTCATGTGCTTCCATGTATGTGCTTGTTTTACATGGAATGGTAATGTCCTACTACTTAGTTTTCCAAATATAAACCACACCCTAATTCAATTTTTTTTTCCACAAAAAGTGTGCAATTAAAAAGGAAAAGGAAAAAAGAGGGATGCGATGATTTTCAAGAGGTGAAACATGTAGGAAAACAGTAACTACCGTGAGCATTGAAAACACAAAGAAGGTGGTAATGCTGCTTTAAAAACACCTTTGGAATTTAATTCAATTTTAAACTCTGTTCCACTCCCTGTCTTCTGCAAGCTAACTCTGCTGTTGCTAAGACTTTTCCAGGAGAGAAACTCCTGTTTCCAAGGGCCATTACAGTTGGCACAGCAGGACTCCAGCTGAAAACTAATCTGAAGTGAAGGTCGGGTCTGGAGGACACGGTGGTGCTCTATTGCCATGGCCCTGGCCGCTGGCTCCCGGAGTATTCTGTGGAGCTCAGCGCGGTATAAGGGATGCGATTGTGCCGCTGCGGTGGGTGGCGAGATACAGCCCGTTCCTGCGGCCAGGGGAGGGATGGGGAACGGAGGGGCCTGGGGGAGGAGAACTGCCTTTGCCGCTGCTCCCACGGCTCTTAATTGCAGCGGCGTGTATACGGTGATAAGCTGCTGAATTGCATGTGAAAAAATTCCGCCTGTCATTGTCTGCTGGGCGCAGCCCGACCCGCCGGTCCCGCACAACGCGGGAAAATAAAGGCAAAATGTTATCGCCCCTCCGAGAGACACCGGCCGCACCTCGGGCCGGGGGAGGCGCAGGGATCGAGGTGGTGGAAATCAGCTCACGTTGTTATTTGTCCTCCTTTAGGGCCGCGCCCGCCGTGGCAAAGCTGTTTGCCCGGGGCTCAGGGCGAGGGGTGGCACAAGCGTGACCCACCGAGAGTGGGAACAACTTCCCTTGGACTTGAAAATTCCCGGGCCCGGCTCCTGAACACCGAACCTGTAGTTTCCTTGCTTATTTATCTAGCTCATCCTGTGACTCCCAAGGAACGGTTTCCTTGTCCTTATGCTAATTCAAGCCCTGCTGAATAAAGGAGGCTTTTTTCCCCCCATCCCATCCTGCGAGAGGTCATCTTTATTCAAGAGCCGTGAATGATGTGCGCGGGGTACTAACCGCGCACAAAGCGCCCCGTCCCGAGCCAGCCAAGCGTACAGCTGTCCTTTTGTTCACAGGGATGGAGAGGGAACCTAAAAAGTGCTCCTGCCCCAGGGACAATAGCAGCGGCTCGAGAGACGCCTGAGATTTGGCAGGGCCCCTCTTTCCTGGCGCTAAAAAGGCCTTTATTAAACATAAATCATGTCAGCTGCTACCGCAGCCCTTTCTCAGCTTATAAAAGATTCCCCTTTACTGCTTAAATGACACGATGGAAAGGAATTGGTCTGAAATACCCCAAAGACCAAAGCAATGGAGCAGGTTGGGAACAAATGACACTTCTGACTGTTTAATAGTAATGCTCATCTGTCGCTGTTAGGATGATGCTTGCAGCTGGGTTCGTTTTTTAAGCTGGCTGATGATTCAATGTGCTTTATTGATTTTGTGCTGTCTTGAAATGTCATGAGGTCACAAGGACAAATTTGATACCTGTGAGTTATGAAGAATAACATGGAGTCCTACAAGCCCTGGGATAAATATGCTGCCATATGTTATCCCTGGGAAAGTGTGATGCCTCGGGCATAGTAACTAAGGGTAGAGAGAGCACCTCTGCAAAGAGTGTCATCCCTCTGTCAGGGGAATAATTATTTGACTTTCTTACCCAGCGATGTGTGACCTGACTGCAGCATTTCCTCAGGCTGGGGAGCAAACACTTTTTCTTCTTCCCCTTGTAAATAAAACGGCATTCTGAGTATAAGGAACAAAATCACTCATGAAAGAATGAATATCTTCAGGTAGTGCTGTTGGCAGTTCCTGTCCTCACTGGGTAGTGGGTGCTTCTGGGCAAGGAGATGCCACTGGGAGTGCATGACATGGCAACCACTGAAGCTTGGGGCAAGATGAGGATGTGTCAGGAGGAGTTTGATGTCCCTCTGGAATTTCAGGCAACTGGATGCTGGTTGTGACTGGAATTGAGGGGTGTATAACTTACAGTGGTCTGGGCTCATCTTCTGCTTCTCATACAGAGATGTAGCAACCAAACCCTTGCCAGGCACTTACCAGCTATGCACTCTGTCAATAAATATGTATATCCACCTGCTGTTTAAATTTGCACTTTAATAGCAGTGATAGTTCATTCAGACCATGCCTCAGCATCCCTCCTCCCCTTCTGCTTTTGTTCACCTTTGTTCCCCTTGAGTTGACACACCTGGCTGGGCAGCTCTCTTGCTTGCCACAGAGCTATCACAAGGATGGCACTTCTGTCCCACAGGGTCCCCTGTTGTGTTCACTCTTGTTCAGTGTCTCACTAACTCTTGGAGGCCAGGCATGGCAGAGCTGCACAGCCATGGATCTGCACTGCACACTGGAACAGGTAATTCCATAGGTGGCATTAGTCCCCTAGTTCAGTATCAGTGCTCTGCTCCATGACCATCACCTCCTGGAGTCAGGGAAAGCATATTAGAAGCTTTCACAAGTGAGGTCCTGCTGGCACTGGGTTACAAGCAGAGCTCCTTATTTGTATAATGAGCTCCTTTCTCATGTTTTCAATGCATTCTCGGGTTTTGACAAGGATCCCCACCCATCTCCTAATATTTATTTATTCATAAATAACTGAGCCTACAGCTCTATGCATCATGTCACAGCTCCTCTCTGCAGAGCAAGCCACTGCTCTGACCACCCCAGTCACCAGGTTTGCAAAAAACTGCATTGACTCTTCTATATTTTTTCCAGGCTGGATTTAGGTCTGATTTGTTCCTGTCATATTTTACTGCAAGTTATTCAAGTCAGTGAAGAGTTGCTTAGTTTGCACTAGCAATAACTTTGGCCTTGAATCTGCAACAATTTGTTCCCATTTAAAAAAGCAAAGGTATTGTCTGCACACCACTGGGACATTCACAGAGAATATAAAGTCTCTTATCCAGTGGCTGTTGCTCCTTGAATTTGATATTTGCCTTGTGCAGTTCTGGGTGATATGGCACTCAAATGAAGATTATTCAGAAAGACACATTTTTCCTGACATGAGTAATAGGCTGGAAAAAGAGCTAATGGAGTGTTAGTAACCCAGAGACCAGTCATCACATTGCTATCTTCACAAAACTCATCTGTATGAAATGCTCATCTTTTTTACAGGTGGCATGAAATGTCAGTGTTCTCCTAAATAGTATATATCAGAAATCACATATGTTAATTGTGTGTTCATTATTATTATTATTTATATACTTATTTATACATTATTTATCTCAGAGTTTTAATGCATATATAAAGATATTGAGATTATATATATTTGCATATCTCTTATGCATAATATGTAAAGCTGAAGTATCAAAGCTTAATTTACCCAAGTAAAGTTTGATGGAGTTGATGGCAAGGAAAGGCAGAGAGAAAGCAGTGTATTAGTTGCTTTGGATCTGCAGATTTATTATTTCTGACTTGCTGCAAACCAGAATAAAATTCATAATAGCACAGGTGAATCATTCTATTTACTCTCTTTACACTAAGAAGCTTTAAACAGTTTTTAAATGCATTTATTTTCTTTATAATACTTTTTCAGTTGCTAGAACGCCTGACTTGAGTTTCAAATATCTTTCACTCACTCGTTAAACAGAAGAAGAAGGACAACAAATGTCGAAGTGAAAATGTGCAGAGGATGGGAAGATGATTCAGCCTCACTGATCACTATTTACCATGGCAATTTGCTTTATAAGTTGCAGATGTAAGTTTTAGCAAAGCAAGATCATCTCTCTTTTTCCTTTGTGCCTTAGTGTCTCCATCAGTTAAAAAAACTTTGCTAGGGCTGAATACGTGGCTTGTGGTTAGCCACACAAACACAAAGGCAGATTCTCACACTTGGTGTGCACCAAATTCAGCCTAAGTGTGGCCACCCACTCCCCCCACCCAAGGGTCTTCTGTACTCAGCACCCCTCCTGGAAACAACTGAGTTGTTGGAAGCATGAGTGACTTGGCAGATCTGCCTTGTCTGAGTGCCCTCTGAGACTGCAGATGTCTGCATGTGTTGTGTGGTGTTCCTTGCACCCACGCAGGACCACTGAGCTCTCCTCACATGAGTCACAGCCTCGGGAGCTGGCCTGAGGCCCTGACACTGGTGGCTTGGCACTGAGACTCCAAGCAAATTCTTGGGAATTTAGTACCATGTCTCACTTCCAATGGTATCCACAGCTTTTTCCTGTGCAAGTATGAGATGTGCTCCCAGAGATTGCTTGAGCCAGCAGAGCACAGAAAGCACGTGGGGTGGGGATGGACAGGGCTCACTGTTTTTTGGGGGAGGATTGCCCTTGGCTGTATGTGCCGTGCTGAAGTAGCAGAGCATCAATATTTCTGAGACACATTCATCCAGTTATTGGTTAATAAAAGCTTAATAGGGTGATCACAGATCAGTAAATGGTGTGTTCCTTGTGAGATCCTGATGAACAGACGTGTGTGTGTCTGAGAGGGTGCGTAAGTTCTGACAGTGGCCTAAAAAGTGATAGGAAACAGTAAAGGATTCCCTACCTTTTTTTTCTCTTATTGTACCAAAGGATGTAGGTTCAGATCCCTGAAATTTATGCCACTTGTACCTTATCCTAGTGAAAAGAACTGATTTTTGTCTGCTACCAGAGCACATCCCTTTCTCTAGATGGATGATATGAACTTGCTACCCAAAGGTGTACTTTGATCTGCACTTAGGTGCACTATATTCTTCTGCTGTCTCCTGAAGTGCTCCTGATAACTGGGGTCTTTCTACACCTTTAGCCCCAGAATAACTGAATTGTGGACATGAAATTACCTGGACTTGCAGGGGAATGTGCCCCTATTGATTTTCTTTCCACTCAGCTGATATGAAGCCCCATTAATTCTGGCAAACTTGTTAAACCATTTTCCCAGTCCAAGTAGCACACGCTTGATTGGCACTTCTGCAAAAANTACCCACTAGTTCCCTGCTCGAAAAAAAAAAAAAAAAAAAAAAAAAAAAAAAGGATCTGAATGTGAAATCCTCATTTTTTAGCAGCATCATTCACACATGGGAGCTGGCAGATGGCTGTGCTCTCCTAGGCCAGCCCATTGAGAGAGCAGGGAAAGCAGCACACGACATCCTGGCGACTGTGGGCTCCCGGGTGCGTGGGCCAAAGGAGGCAAATCCCACCTCCTCCCTGCTCCAGGAGGCAAATCCCACCTCCTCCCTGCTTCAGGACACGCCATCAGCAGATGACTCCTGCCTCTGCATGTCAACCCTTCCTCTGGGCTACAAGCAGGGAGTTTGTCAGCGAGGTCTGGAGAGAGAGCTGCCACAGTGCATTGATGATACCAGTGGGCATGGTGGAGAAGGGATGTCAGAGCCTGGATTAGGAGCAGAGCAGCTGGAAGGGGGCTGGCAGGGGCTGGAGGTTCATCAGAGCAGCACAGGAGGGTGCCCCACTTATTTAACAGCTGCAGGAATTCCAAGGAGCTGTTTTGTCCCCTGTCAGAGCCCAGGAGCTCATCGTGCCTCCTGAAAGGCCGGGGTGTGCAAGCTTGGTGCAGCACTGGCACTGAGAAGAGAAGCAGAGTTGTCTTATGGACCCTGCTGAAGAAACAGGCAGAGGTTTTGAGCTGGTGACTGGGAGTTTTCTGGGTACTGCAGGACAATTTTCAGGATCCGGTGTCCTGTTCCCCACCTAACAGATCAAAGTCATCAGCATGAATTCAGACACCACCATTTATATTTCAGTCTATTACAGAAATTAGATCCTTTTTTACCAATCCCTTCTGTCTGCAGATGAAGGCACCAACTTCAGTCACAGTAGAAGTGCTGCTTCCATTTGCCTCAGCCCTCCCCACTGCCCTTGCCTGCAATGGTTGCTATTTTTATCCTCCGTAAAAACAGTACAATCAGCTCCCTCTGCTACCAAAGGAGCTCTGATGGATAATTTAATACCAAACACTGAGATGATTAGGGGTGCAGGGC
>VWZU01004859.1:572309-627367 GCA_013397095.1 Sterrhoptilus dennistouni | reverse complement strand
TTTTTAGCAGCATCATTCACACATGGGAGCTGGCAGATGGCTGTGCTCTCCTAGGCCAGCCCATTGAGAGAGCAGGGAAAGCAGCACACGACATCCTGGCGACTGTGGGCTCCCGGGTGCGTGGGCCAAAGGAGGCAAATCCCACCTCCTCCCTGCTCCAGGAGGCAAATCCCACCTCCTCCCTGCTTCAGGACACGCCATCAGCAGATGACTCCTGCCTCTGCATGTCAACCCTTCCTCTGGGCTACAAGCAGGGAGTTTGTCAGCGAGGTCTGGAGAGAGAGCTGCCACAGTGCATTGATGATACCAGTGGGCATGGTGGAGAAGGGATGTCAGAGCCTGGATTAGGAGCAGAGCAGCTGGAAGGGGGCTGGCAGGGCCTGGAGGTTCATCAGAGCAGCACAGGAGGGTGCCCCACTTATTTAACAGCTGCAGGAATTCCAAGGAGCTGTTTTGTCCCCTGTCAGAGCCCAGGAGCTCATCGTGCCTCCTGAAAGGCCGGGGTGTGCAAGCTTGGTGCAGCACTGGCACTGAGAAGAGAAGCAGAGTTGTCTTATGGACCCTGCTGAAGAAACAGGCAGAGGTTTTGAGCTGGTGACTGGGAGTTTTCTGGGTACTGCAGGACAATTTTCAGGATCCGGTGTCCTGTTCCCCACCTAACAGATCAAAGTCATCAGCATGAATTCAGACACCACCATTTATATTTCAGTCTATTACAGAAATTAGATCCTTTTTTACCAATCCCTTCTGTCTGCAGATGAAGGCACCAACTTCAGTCACAGTAGAAGTGCTGCTTCCATTTGCCTCAGCCCTCCCCACTGCCCTTGCCTGCAATGGTTGCTATTTTTATCCTCCGTAAAAACAGTACAATCAGCTCCCTCTGCTACCAAAGGAGCTCTGATGGATAATTTAATACCAAACACTGAGATGATTAGGGGTGCAGGGCAGCTTTATTGCAGTCAGAGAGAAGCTGAACAGGCGAAGGTTGTGCTGCAAGTCTGAAATCTCCCAAAAATAGCAATATGGAAAGCNGGGAAAAGAGAGGCTCCTTAGAATGGGGGCTGTTCACCCCTTAAACCCCAGCCTGCAAAACAGGCTGGCTTCTGGTGTGGTCTAACAAAACGTGAGGTGGCTGTTCAGGTTGTCAATGAGTCAAACAAATCAGGCCATGCCTCCAATTACACCCACTACTGCTGGACCAAAAGAAGAGTAAACAACTCTGCTTTCCCCACAGGAGGAAAGACACAATTTCTTTGAAGCTCTCTTGATGTCAGAGGTTTTACTTTTTTCCCAACACTGGCTCTACTTGTTGTTCCCCTCCCTGTATTGTTGGAGGAAAAGGATTCACCAGGTCTTGCAGAGGAGCAGGTGCTGTAGCAGACTGTATTTTCTCTCACAGCTTCTGCTGACTGGAAGGTGCCCTCATGTTGAGCTGTGCACACACTTAACATGGCAAAACTCCTTTTGAGTGGGGTAGGTCTGCTCTCTTGCAGATGTGCTGATATAAAAACATCTGTATTGGCATAGCTACTCTGAATTTCATTCAGATAAATGAAATGACTCTTCTTGTCTAAAATAGATATACTTTTTATACCAGAACAATTTATGCACTAAGGGAATTAGTCATATAACTATATACAGTAGTTGAAATTGGATTTACCAGCTAGTGGGTTGATTATTTATTCTTATCAATACAGAAGTAAGTACAGGTTTATTATTAATCTGTCCTATGTAGCAGACACAGTATGAACCCATATGGCTAGCAGCATGAATCTTACAACAGTGAACTTCCTATACAGTTTGTTTCCAGGATATATCAATTAAAAAAAAAATCACCTTGCAAAAATACTTATGGCAGGACAAAGAGTGCCTATGCCCTGTCTGAACAGCTGTCTTGAAATAATTATGGCCAGAGGTGAGTTACAATCCTTCCTCCTGTCCAAACCCCTTCTGGCTTTGAGATTTCAGTCATACCAGTGTGATAAAGTAAAAACCTTTCTCTTCTTTGGTAGCATTTCAATAAGATCCTCAGCTCATGTGAAGTCCACCTTCAGCTAATGGAGTGGATTCTTAGTGGGAAACTCTATTTAAACTTGAGACAGATCATCATGGCACTGTGGGGAGAACACCCATGCTGGGGGTCTTTGTCCATCTTCCTGATGCACTGGGCACAGTTCCTTGCCCCCGGTCCTTTGCAGGGGGTTGGCACAAGGGAAACACCAGGGACTGCCCTCAGCATTGATGGGTACCAGTCCTGGGACCAGGGCAAACTCATTTCTTTTCTCTTGGTTGTGCTGAGGAGCAGAGACCAGTGAGCATTAGTTCTGAGTTGGAGCACTCACATTCCACCCACTCCTACGACTTTAATCATACACTGATCTACCCCAGCCGTGGGGCTTACAGGATCTGGCCTTTGCTAGCATTTTGCTAGAGCCCAGCAACAAGACTTCTATTTTGTCTGGCAGGGCTCATTTCAAAGAGGTCTGGTCCCTGGAGAGGCAGCTGACATTCTCTTTCTTCATTTCATCCTGCCAGCTGTCTTTTCAGTTCTGTCTTTTAGATCTGTTTTTGTTCCTGGGCAGAAATATTTGTGCAGGTCAGCACTGAGCTTTCATTCAGTAGCAAGCTAAGGAATTTTTCAATGGCATAATGTTAGCCTATTTTAATCCCTGCCTAAATTCACTGTCCTGTAGCCTGGATAAATTTAATTTAACAACAACACTGAGCCACATCAAGAAAACAAATGGAAGTGGGAGGGTTAAAAAAAGTCCCAAACCTTTTCTTTTGGCTGTCTCAGACTGCAAAGTGAATGAAAAATGCAGAAATACACCTTACACTGCACCATCTTGGTGACTTTTCCAGGCCAGCAGAGCGGTTACTCAGTACCTGCTATTTCAGTTCCTTGCTCAGCCACAGATGTCACTACAAAGATAATTTTTCTGCCTTATGCTGGGAGTTGCTGACGTAAGGAATAAGACTCCCAGTTGCAGAATCCAACCTTGTGTCTCCCAAACCAACATGGAATGATGCAACGGTTCTCTGAGTGTTTGGCAGTTCACCAACACCAACAGGATTTCCAAGTATGAATGTCAACCGAAAAAGGCTTCTTCTTGGCTAAAAAAAAAGGTCTCTCAAAGCCATCTCCATCTCTGCTTCCCCAAGGTCCCAATTACAGCCATCTAAAAACTCTCCTTTTCCTTTGCTTGCAGCCATGTCTTTGTGGTGTGGGTGGAATTGCTCTTTGTAGGTAGCAGTGCCCTGGGGCTTTGTTCTGTGAATCTCACTACAGCAGCCACCTCTTCTTATCTGCCAATCAAGGTATTCTCCCACTAGTCATTTTATAATCTACCATGTAATACTGAACAATCTACTGTAGGGTAGACTTTTGACAAGATATTTTATGGTTTATTCAGAGAAAATGCACACTAAGCTCACTTAATCTAAAATCCATGCAGTTTCCAAAATTTCCTGTGCTCTCTGTATCCTCTTTATAAAAATACCAGATTTTCCTCCTCAGCTTGGATTCTAACAGGACTTTATTTAATTCCTCTATCTTTTCTCTTCCTTCTTTAACTGAACGTTGCTACCAGCTTCTCCTGAAGACAAGGGCAAAGCTGTGACGGACTTCAGCAGGTGAAAAGCTGGGTCTTTAGCTACCACACTTACCTACCAAAAATGAGACCAGCATCACCTCATAGGACATGAGGGCACCTTTGAAACACATTATCCACCGTAAAAAGCAGGTGGCCCAGCAGCACAGCTGCAGGCAGACCACTCACTCAACAGCAGATCAAGCTACCAGAAATCAGACTTGTGAGTTACCACATTTACCCTGAGCTTTACACATTAGTGCTGGCAAATGCTGAGAAAATAATCACATTGTTCAAGAGTGAAAATCATGTTGTTGTTTCAAATGGGTGTGCCAGCAAGTGAGAGGTTTGGTGGCTGCAAATACAATGTTATTGGGGTGCATTCTTATGTCCTGACTGGTTGGGAGAGTTTTGGTGACAGCAGCATTTGGTTGGACACAACTCCTGCAGCGTGGCTCCCTGTGCGCAGCCTGAACATTCCTGGGGTGCCTCTCCCACTGCTGTGCATGGCTGTAACTCCCCGAGCACCACAGCTGAGGGTTCAGCTTGGTGCCAGCACCTCACTGCCACTAGGGTGAGTGATGCTTTAGAGGTGTGTGTTTTCTCCATCCCTGCTGAGCAATAAAATCAAGCCCTTCCTATGCATGTGGGCTTGCTCCAGGGTTTGTGCAACTGGGCTCAACTGGTCCCATCTGTCACCACCGGCTGTGTTAGATATGCAATGTGCCTTGCTGCAGGGTAAGTTCTGGTGTCAAGGGCCTGGGCTGCAGCTGCTGCACACCCAGATGCCCCCAGATCTCAGGTATCAGTTGGGGATTTTGTGGAGGTAAAAGGATACACTGATTGAATTCCTTGCCCCTCGTTCCTCCTTTTGTTTTCACAGAATATGATGAATTGGAAGGGACTATTCAGGATCATCAACTCCAGCTGCTGACCCTGAGCAGGACACCCCAAGAATTTCACCATGTGCCTGAGAGCATTGTCCAAATGCTTCTTGAACTCTGTCAGGAATGGTACTGTGACTGCTTACCTGGGGAATTTATTCCAGTGCCCAACCACCCTTTGCAGGAACAACCTTTTCCTGATACCCAGCAGTAACCCATCCAACTCAGCTTCATGCTCTTTCTTCAGGTCGTGTCACTGAAGAGATTGATACCTGACCCTTTGCTGCCCTTGTGAGAATGTTGAAGGCCACCATGAGCTTTCTCCTCTTCTCCAGGCTGAACAGACCAAGTGACCTCAGCTACTTCTCATAAAGATTCCCCTCCAGACTCTTCACCATCCTCATGGCCTCCTTTGGAAGCTCTGTAACAGCTTTATGTCTTTCTTATATTTTGGCACCCAACACTGCCCCCAGCACTCGAGGTGAGGCTGCCCCAGTGCAGAGCAGAGGGGACAATCCCCTCTCTTGCCTGGCTGGTGATGCTGTGTCTGATGTCCCCAGGACAGGATTATCCCTCCTGGCTGCCAGGGCACTGTTCATGTTCAACTTGCCATCTACCAGGACCCCCAGATCCCTTTCCAGGGCACTGCTCTCCAGTCCATACACACAGCCAGGGTTGCTCTGTCTCAGGTGCAGAATCCAGCACTTGCCCTTGTTGAACTTCAGGCAGTTGGTGATGGCCCATCTCTGACTTGTCGAGGTCTCTCTGCAGGGCTCCTCTGCCCTCAAGGGAGCCGATGGCTCCTCCCAGTTTGGTATTCCCAATTAGTATTCCTTCCAGTCCTGCATCCAAGTTGTTAATGAACATTTTGAGTAATTTTGTTGGAATTACTTCTTCCTCACGTTCTGAGGAATCCTCTGCTCTGTGGTTGACCCTCAGGACATGGAGCAGACCCATGGGCAGCAAATGACCCAGAATTTTGTGAGGCCACCATGATTTTGCAGATTTTTCCTACGAGGAGGTTTTGTGAGGAGTGAAACGTGTGGGGATGGTGAGCCCACAGCAGGGGGCAGTGCTCTATGGAAAATCCATCCACCGTCCTTCAGCCATTTTGAGCATGGAAACTGTGACATTACAGGGCCTGACCTGGCAGCCTGGAGCTTCTTTAGCATCCTTCTCCCTCCCTGCCCAGGAAGAATGATTGCAATCGAGGGAGGCTTGTGCACAACTCTCTCTGCACAAATTAGCCTTTGTTTCTATCTCAGATACACACTTGGTTTTGAGGTTGAAGAAAATTATCAGCTGTTTCAGTGTTTAAATCCATGTGTGTATTTTCCCAGATATATCTGGTGTCTCTTTGGGCCATTCCTAGAAAGAAAACTCAAAAGGCCAAGGCTCCTCCAGAGCACCCTGAGAAATGAGCCCTGGGCAGCCAGCCTGTCTGTATCAGCCATCATTCAGGAGTCACATGCTACCCCAGGAGGGGCCATTTTAATTAAACTTGAGACTACTGCCAGCCTTTCCACTTGACTCCAGCGTCAGCTCTTTTCCTATGTTTACTGCAGACACATCCTGCCTGGAACTCTATCCAAAACACAACAGCATCTTGCAAATAAAAACTCAGCGGTGAAGTCCAAGCCTTTTCTTCTCCCTGTTTGCTCTGCCCTGTGCTTGTCCTGGGAGGCAGTGGCTGTGCTGTGGGATGACAGATCACTGTTTGGGAGGGAGCAGGGACAGGTGGCCCTGGTGGGATGAGCTGCAGCTCACTCCTGCAATTTAAACCAACTCAAAGCTTTGCTGAAGGTCTGCTGCTGCAATTTAGGCTAGAATGTGGGGTTTTTTCTCATTGTTTTGGGCCATGTTGCCACTGGGGAGCTCAGCTGGAGGTATTAAGGAGCTCTCTGTTCACCTCTCCATCTCCTCTTGCCATTCTCTGGTATGCAAAGGTCTTAAGGGAACCTTAAGACCATGTGAACCTTCACAGTGCTTCCTGCAAGACTTTCCTATCTAATCTGTATCTATGTACTTGCTTAGACTTGTAATAGCTGCAAGAGACTGAGACTGCTCTCGCTGGCCCTGCCCTTCCCACCCAGCATGCAGGGACCTCTGCTCATTCCCCTGCTGCTAACATTTCTGTGGAAACCACAGAACTGGCATTCGGGGTAGAAGGAAAGGATTGGGGATTGGAAAGGATTTCAGGTCCTTGAAGAAGCCTTTCACATCATAGGTTCTGTCTCCTACATCCCCAGAGGTCCCACAGGTCCCTGAAGCCACCAGAAGAGGCATGGTGGAGCTGCCCAAGCCTTCAGGGGCCTCACAATGTTGGCCCTGTGCTTTGCTTTCTGTTTTTGTGATCTCTGCTCTCTGGCTTATCCCCTGATCCCTTTCTCCTCCCCTCTCTGACGTGCCTCTCTGGCTTTCCCAAGCACTATGCCAAGACACTAATTACATTCCTTATGCTCCTGTGTTTCCATTAATGGCTGAGGACTTGGACCCATGCCTCTTTCTGTCCCTCCTCCCAGCATACCTGCCCCCTGGGTCCTGTCCCAGGCAAAGAGCCGGTGCTGAGGGAGCCACATGGGATGGGGCAGGACTCTGAAATCCAAGTGAGCAGAGAGGAGATAGCCTGCACATTGCCCAAACACAAGTGTGGAGGGTGGGACTTGTCACCCCAAAGTTACACAGGCACAAGAAGCAATTAGACAAACTCACTGAAGGCAAATATGCCCAGGGCTACTAAACACACAGACATAGCCCCTAAATGAGAATGTCCCTGAGCTGTGGGTTGCAGGGCCAGGTGAGTGTTGTGGGGAAGGAGCCCATATTTTTGCTCTGTTTGTAGCTCTTCTCAGTGTTACACCAGCAAGTGCTCTGCAAAGCCAGAAAAATCATATAAGACCATAAATTCTCGTCCACAGGAATCTCTCTCAAAATATCCCCTGCCATATTCCCACTTGCTTGCTTCCAGGTCTTCAAAATATGGGAACCAATTGTTCACGACAGGGAGCAGGGAACTGGCTTCACCTTGTGAATGGTGTACCAAGGTGGCAGTAGTTTATCTGACAAAAGAGATCCCATGTGGATGGCTGTCTCTCAGTCCCTCTGATATCCAGAGATGCAGGGTGCACCATTTTAGCACCAGGAATCCTCCTGGCTCACTGGTTGTATCCAAAAAGAGGTTTCTGATATCCAAAAATAAGGCTATTCAGTGCTGTGCTGGAAGCCACACAGGACTTGATGGGAAGCTCCCCCAGCCAATGTGAGACCTCAGCATTGCTGCTCAGCCTGTTGCTGTTCATCCAGGAGCTGCTGCTGCCCATCTGGCCTGCACCCACCCTGTCCCCTCTGCAGGCTGGGTTCCTGCCCCATATTCATTATCACTGTCAGGCCCCAGCTTTGGGGTGCTGTGGGGTTCCTGTGCCTCCCCTTGACTGTGCACCCTCGGAGGGGCAGATCTGGGTCCCACATTGTGTCTATATAGAGGAGGGGGCAGGCCTGGGAGAGCTGCCACTGCATCACACCAGTCCCCCAAGACAAGCTGCACCAGATCTTCTTAAAGTGATCGTCACCCAAAGGCTGTGCAGCATCACTCCCAGAAAAGGCTCGGGAAGCTGTTGTGCAAAGCTGACCTAATTTACAGCTTTCAGTGCTATTCTAGTAGTTTAGGATGTAGTGAAAGAGAACCTGGCATCTATCCTCATTTAATACCCATCTCAGCCTGACTTTGAAATGTCCTACTGAAAGTGCAGCCAAGGGAAACTACTTTTTTTTTTTAACAGACCAGCAGCCAAGGGGGGAGTAAAAAGCAGGGAAAAGGGAGTGGGAAAAAAAGCAACAAACAGCAACCAAGGATTTGGGGACTGCAAATAGCTTCATGAATAATATTATCCCCTGGAAATCGAGTGGTTGGAAACACTTGCCTGACCCAATATGCAAATCTGTCCTGCGATGGGGCAGACGGGATTTCTTGTACCCAGCACTGGGCTGTTGCAGGGCACACTCAATCTTCAAGGGCTGGGCACAGACAAAGGTCTTCACCATGTGTGCCACCTTTGGGGATGCCACTAGGAATGAGCTCAGGCCATTTTAGTGAAAATTGGGGGGGTGCTTTAAGGAGGAAGGGGATGCATGTGGTGGGTGAGGGTCAGCACTTGCCCAGGGGAGCCCAGAGGACTTTATGCTGGGAGCCCCTCTGCACCCACAGATAAATGTGGATGGGGCTTCAGGGACAGACAGGGATCCCTTGCAACCCCTCTGGGGAATGTGGACCTTTCCTGAGAACACCAAAGAGCCTCCAGGCCCATGGCATGGCTGTCACTGGCACTGTGCCACCAGCACCTGTCTTGCAGCACACCAAGGGCGGGTGCTCCTCTCCCTGCCCTGCCAAGGCAGCTCCGACCGGCCCCGTCGGGAACCTGCTGCAGCAAACACACCTCTGTTTACAATGTATTCATGGATAGAGGCCCTCAGAGTGCACCAAAGGAGGCAGCAGATCCTGGGGAAGGCAAAGGGCCTAGAATGTCAAAGCCCTTGAGCACAAGGGCACAGCCCGTGTCAGCCTGTGGCATGGAGAAGCCTTTGCTGCTGTGTCCCTGCTGCAGAGGAAGGGCTGTCCCTCCTGCTGGCCTCCATTGCTTCCTGAGGGATGTGGCTGCTGCATCCAGGCCCCTCTGTTCCCAGGAGCCCACAGCAAGACCAAGACTGTGTTTTTTACCTGGCAGTTTCTCTGGACATCTTCATGTGTGCTAGACTTGGCTCTCCAGGGTGGAGAGGGCCAAAATCAGAGTGACTTTTGTGAGTAGAGGTTATCAGGTTCCAATGACACATATTGTATCACTAGACATTTCCTTATCCCCAGTGCACACCTGTGTGCAGCATTCCCAGGACACAGTGTTTCACAGTGGCTGGCTGCTCTCAGTGGCACACAGGGACTGGCATGCTGGCCTGGCACGGTAGGCAGAAACCACAATAAGTGTGTCCTGGCAGAGGTGTCTGCACAAAACTGGCATTTTGCCCTCGGAGTCCAGACACATGTGGTCACACTGTAGTCTATCAACGCTCTGGCTGTGCCATTTCAGATCTCTTCCAGGGGTTGGTCTGCTCCCAATGGCTCGTCTTGCTCTGAAGACTTTTCCTTCCTTTCTAACAGGAAGAGTCTTCTCTTTTTCTCATGAGTTTTTTGACTTCCTCCCCTTTCCCCTTCTTGGATAACCTTGTAACTGTTTTAATCAGAATATTAAATATTAATATTGCCTCTCTTTATGGCATGGAGCTCAGGGATCACAGCAGTTCCTGATTGTTGTTTTCATGTGATACATCATTATGTGTTCTGCACTTCTTGTGTTTATTTGGGGAGTTGTCCCCATAGATGTTATAGTGGCTCAATCCAGTTGCCTCTGGTGCAAGTAACCCAGAGCATCCCTTTAGCATCAACACCCCTTTTAGAGTATTTGGTACTGGAGAGTTAAGAGAGCTCCCAGAACCACAATACCTCTTGTCAGTCTCACATGAGAGGCCAGGACATTGAACTTGAGCACAAGGTGCCAGGACTTGAATTAAAATTAATTTGTGCAGCACACTGGTGCCTGCAGTGCACCTGGTAAAGCTGGAGCCATCAGCAATTTTCTGGGGTGCAGCTTGTTGACCTCTCTCCAGATGGACCCACAGTGGGCTCATTCCTCCTTCAGTACAAGGAGGAGTTGCAAAACTTTCAAAACTGAGGCCTGATTGCTGCACATTGGGTCGCCCTTTCCTATGCCCAGGCAATTTGCATAGATTTTGAAGGATGAATCTTGCAATGGCTCCCTTGGATATCGAGGTATCATATTAGTAGTGCTGCCTGGCACACAGCTGCAGTGGGCAGGTTCCATGCTCTTCCCAGAGCCTCTGTGCTTTGGTCTGCAAATTCAAATGTGGCAGAAACCAGCCCTGAGGCTACAGAGAGCTGTACTTGAGCTCCTTTCTCAGCCAGTTCTGTAGCATTGTTCTTCATTTGTCTAGGATGGACTTTTTAATTTTAATCACTGGTCACGCAGCACAGCCTGAAGGCACTGTTGTGTAGGGTTAAATGGAAAAGGTTCTCCATAATTATAGTGAAATTGCTCATATGAGGGTCAGTTTTAACACAGGCTTTAATTTTAACCACAATTGCTTTGAAGACTGACAGACACAAAAGGGATCCAAGCCTGTTTGAGTTTGGATATGAATTCTGCTCTGTGGTAGGACAAACAAATGGCAGAGCTCAACGTCTCCAGGTGTAATGAAGTTTGATTTACTTGATACCACAGCTGGAAATCTGACTCTGGGCTTTGCAGCACAGGTGTTCCTGACCCTGGGAATGTTTCCCTGGGTGTAGCTGTGTGGAATGGGTCTGGGTGAGGCTTTCAGCACAGTCTGAGTGTGGTTTGCAGCATTGCACAAGGTTTGCAGCACATACTGATCTCATGTATGCTCCCTTCTCAGCCAGTTTTATAGTGTTGTTCTCCATTTGTCCAGGATGGACTTTAGTTTAATCACTGGTGACTTTAGTTTAATCTGGTTCCATGTGTCTCCTCTAAGTACAGGGGAGATTTATAACTCCATCAAAACAAATACCTCAGGATAAAGATCTCCAGACCCAAGCATACCTCTAAGGGAGGTATGGGACAGCTGTTTTGTTCCACCATCTTCTGCTATTGCTGCTTCCACTTTTCCTCTCGTGCCAGTAGAGTGAGGAGGTTTAAGGAGATGGACAGCCAAAAACTAATCCCACAAGGAAAAGGAGGATATCTGTTTTGGTTCCTCCATATACCTGGAGAAACCCCAGTGCTTCATTGTAGGCGAAGGGGGGTGGGACCACCATTTTCACTTCTGCAGTCAGCTTAGCTGTATTGTCCTGGTGCTTTCCCCCCACCTCCCAGGGGCATTCCTGTCATTTTGTATGTGCCACCAAAATATAGAGAGGCAGTTTCCAGAAGGCAAAAGACAGGTAGCATCAAATGACTTCAGAAAACAGATTAGGATTTTTAGAGCATGTGCTGTGATAGGAATCTTCTTCACCTGCTGTTGGGAAGAAGATACTTTAGCAGCTGTGGATATAAATAGCACTTATCAGGCAGTGAAAGGGAAACAAAGGCTTGGGTGATTACAAGAAGAAATGTCTAGGGAAAGATGATTTTTTTGAAAAGAGCAATTAAATTGGCTCCTATGCAGCTGGTGAAGGTAGGAGATGTTTGGCAGCATGGTACAGAACAGCCAGGTCTAAGAAAGGTCTTTCAGTGAAGGTCAGATAAGAGCAGGGGCCGGGAGCTTGTGCATATATTGGACAAAAAAAATCAGAAGCAAAGAAAGGTGATTGCGATTTTAATAACTAAACTGGGATTTCTTTGACTGAGGAACAAGAGCCTGAACTTCTTTCAGCTAAGGGCTATTTTTTTTTTTTTTCACAAACAGCACTTTTCTTGTACCTTCACCTTCCAAAGATGGGCAGCAGATAAGAGAAAAGCATCATTTCTCTGATGATTGTACTTCCTTTTGATTTCTTAATTTAAAAGAAAGATCTTGGGAGTGACTTGATTGCTTACAGGCCTCTGCAGTGTGCAAAGATCCTTGGCATCAGCAGACTTGTGCTCAGGATGAGGTTGGGAACAGGGCAAGGGGCAGGTGCAGTGTGTGGCTGCTGCATCCTTTCCACAAAGTGGTCTTGAGTGGGCCAAAAAGAAAGTTCTCATGAACAGGCAGAGAGCAGTGAAACCAGTGGAGCTAAAACCATGAAATCAATGAGAGGCCCAGGTTATTAATGCAGCATAAAACAAATGACCAATAATTTTTTTGACCGTGTTCCGCTTGATTGCGCTTACCTCAGGTTCTGCCCAACCTTTCAGTTTTGCCCCTGTTGAAAAAGGGGGCAGGAAATATTTTACTAGAAAAAGGAAAACTTGGAAACACACAGCTCACAGGCAGCAGCAGCTCAGTTTATCATATGTGGGATTACATTTGGCTCACAAAGTGCTCAGATAAATGGTGTGTGTTGCTTGAAATGTCAGCAAGGTCACCCAAGGTGCTGGATGTGAGTGGAAGGAGAACTGATAGTGCAAGGCCAGGCTGTTACCTCTGCTGTTCCTGCTGCCTGGAGCGATGGATTTCTGTATTTTGGCTGTGCCAGTGATTTGTTGCAGTGCACATGCTGCTCTTCAGAGAACAAAATGGTAACGTAGTTGCATAGATTACTTATCTGCTAATAAACCTCTCACGATGAAAACTGGGGGAGTGAGTGAGCAAATGCAAATACCTCAGCCTGCATCAATCTCTGGGAAAAAAAAAAGAATACATTCAGGGCCAGCATAGTAGCAGGATTTCTTGGTCACTTAGCTCTGTCCTAGAACAGTTTACTCCCAGCTTTTTTCGGTTTTAGTGACAATGAAGGACAAATTGCAGCTGCATCATGTGAAAGGAATTACTTAACTGTGCTACAGTGTGTTTTGCAGTAACTGTTGGGAGGCTGATGCTTAGTGGCCAAGACTTTGGTGCATTTTGAAGTCCCACAGTATGGGCAACATGAAGGAAATAAAATTTCCCTGAAATCCACTGGGAAGGCTTAAGTCCTTAACAAAACTTTGTCCCTCCTCTCTGACCATGCCACACTTAAAGTAACAGGGCAAAACCAAAAGCAGCAAATAACAATGAAACTTTTCTCAATTCTTAAAAGGTAGATTTTTCAGAAGTGATGCTGGTACCTGGCTCTGGTCCTTGTTCTCTCTTTGGAAAGCCAGTCCAAATAATCCTGTTCCCCCTGTACAAAGGGCCCTGCCTGTTTTCTGTTGCCCATAGAGATTGGTCTTTTCTTGAGCTGGGGATGATTTCATCAGCAATGCCGAGCCCCAGCCTCACCTCCCTGTGACTGATTTGATGTGGACAGTGCAAAACAATGGGAATCTCAGGGCTCAGGGTTAAAACAAGTTAGGATCACTTTTTTTTTTTTTTTTTTTTTTTTTTTTTNTTTGTAAGGCAAACAATTCCATGGCTGCAGTGCCTAGGAGAATCTCTGCCTCATTCCATTCTGAGTGCTAAGGCAGCACTCAGGCCTGCCAGGCATTTTTTCCCTTTCTGAACTAGACACTACTCTGCGGAAGAAAAGGAGCAGAAGGAAACTCTGCATTTCTTGGTATAAAATTCCATGGTAAAAGTTCTTACTGATCTCACTGCATCTTGGGGTCTGCTGTGAACTGGGCTTTCAAAGCCTCAATTCTCCTTGCAGGAGGTTGGACCCTCAATGGTATAAAGGCTTCAAGCCAGAGAGCTTGGTCACTCACTCTTGCTCTCTTCCAACAGCCAGAGGCAGCTGATGTTGGAGACCTCCTGGTTTCCTTCTTTGGTTCCTAATTCCCAGGCCTGTGGGGAGGGGTCAAATGTTGCTATATTTAGTGACATTTTAATGTGTGTTTGATTTTGATCAGTGTTGGTCTTTTTGGAGTACCTAACAGCTCCCACAAGCCCAATCTGTAGCCATGGTGCTTGTTGGTACCAGGCTGGTCCCAGTAGATACAAATCAGCTGACAAAGTTAGCAGTCCACCTCCATCCCAGCTAATTTTTTCTGCAGAGTAGCTGTGAGATACAAATCTCTCTGCAGGGAGGAAACCTCCTCTCCCTCCCCTCCCTTTCTTTTTCGCATTCTTTTTCTTTGTGTGTGGTTTGCACATCTGAGATTCCGAGGGAAGGCTGTTCCAACCCCATCTAAGCACATAGCAATGGACAATGTATCTCTGTTCCTGGGGAGAGCATTGGGATCCACTGGGATGTGTTGATGACTTGAGCCCCCTCAAAGCTGACCTGTTCAGGCCTCATGCAAGGGCAGGGCTTGCCAAGAGCACCAGAAGAATTTCCTGCTCACAAGATAACATTATGGATTGTTCCCAGGATTCTTTAAAGCCTTTGATTGCTCTTCTCACTGCTCATCAGCGATGTCAGGGAAGATTTTCTAAAATTTCCAGGCTCCCCCAATGTACACATGCCCACATACCTGCCCTGAAGATGTGGGGCCAGTCAACACCCCCTACTACCAAGAGTAAGGACCCTGAGACAGACCACATCAGGACTCTGCATCCTCTGGTCCACCCTAACACCTGTTCTGAACACAAGTGGAAATCTGGAAGACAAAAATGGAAAGTATATCAAAGAAAATCAGAAATACAAAAATGGAAAGTATATAAAAGAAAATCAGAAATACCAGGAAAGCCTCAGGGGTTTTATTGAGGAGTTCAATTCCAATTTAGTATAAAATTCACAGGGCTGGATCACTGTAGCACCATGGTATGAGGGACTGTGATTTTCCTGGGTCTGTTCGTCTGCCACCTCCTCTGGGCACAACCAAGTGAGAGGAGCTAATGAGGTCCAGACTGATCCAAGTTGGAAGGAACACACAGTCTGCTTCTCAGAAGGATTAAGAATTAAAGAGCCACTGTCAGGTCCCATAAGTGTAAGCACGAGGTACAAAACCCAGCAGCCCTGAGCTGCAGAAGCTGAAAAAGCTCATTGCATTTTTCACAGCAGGATGCAAAGGGCATCAGTCCAACAGCGTCTGCAGAACAAGACCTGGCACTGTGTCAGGAGGAGGGGCTCTGCCAGGCAGGTTTTTGCAACAGGTTGGAAATGCAGTGATTGCCAGAGGTGGATTAGCACCTATCTACCATGGGGACTTTAGCCTGAATGTCCTGGTGCCACACTCTTCTCTGAACAGCTGTGTTGTACCAACCTGGTCCAAAGTGCATCTTGGAACAGCTCAACCCAAGTGCCCAGGCAGTAGCATGTCCCCCAATAGGTAGGAAAGGAGCAGAGGCGTTTTTGGAGAAGTTGTCCCAGCTGTGGTCCATGTGTGTCCTGAGTCACCCTGCTCTGAACCTGGAAATCTGAGTCACAGTCTCACTTCCCTGCTGGGCCAGGAGGGTTTGAATCAGATCACAGCAGTGTGAATCAGGACTGGAATGGGCCCTTCTCCTGAGTGTCAGGAGGCTCTGAATCAGGTAATGAATGAGCCCTTTCCTTCCAGACATGGAGAACCTGAGTCAGGGTCTAGGCTGATGCTCCTGCTCCAGAGCAGAGGCTCTTTGCAGAGCATGATGGCTAGAGTCCCTGTCTGGCAGAACAAGAAGGGAAACCATTGCATGGTTTGTTTAAAACCTGCCTGAATGCTCTCATTCTCTGCCGATTTGCTGCAATATCACAGGCCCTCTGAAGTGGAGACGAGAGAGAGGAATACAAAGAGGAGTATTCTGAACCAGTAATGATGATTGTGTTGGAGAAAGGGCACTAAAAAGAGAATTTCACCCTCCTCACAGGGATGTCCTGATTCCAGAGAGGATATCTAGTAGTCTTCAGCCCACTACAGAGCCTCTTGCCTCACTGCCTCTGTGTATAATGCAGCCATGCACATTTTGTGCAGGTTTTTACTGAGGTTTTGAGGATTCTTGCCTAAATGTGGGAGTTCCTGTGTCCTGGGCAGAGAATGGTCACCTACCAGGGGAACTTGGAAAAAGACTAAATCCAGATGAGTAACAGTGCAGGAAAGGAGGCACCATCCATCTTTTGTTAGAATGAACATTGACATTACCCAAAGTCACCCAAGGGCAAAGTGTTGCCAGCACAGCTTCAGGCTCAACTCTTCATACTGCTTTTGAAGCTTTGTTTTGCTGACACAGGCATTCTCCATCCCTGTCAGGGAATAAGGGATGCTTTCTTCAGCTTTACACATTTTTGCACACATTCACTTTCATGCCTTGATTCATTGACTTGTTAGTGATGAGAATAATTAGAGTAGGCTGTACGTGCTTTTCTGCACTCCTTATCTTCTTTATTATTGCCCTTGACACTAATAGTGCTCTTGGGCTGGGATGGGGATGATTCATGTGACACATTTTATCATCTGAGAATGGAGTTTACAAGGTGTTTTTCCTTCTGAGCAGTCCTGTGGTGGCATCTCTCAAACTTTGGTTTACGAGCTGCTGCAGTGGAGTATTTCTGTCATGTGAGCCATCCAGGGAGATGGTTTGTTACAAGAAAAGATGGAGGCAGAAGGAAAAATTTGTTAAAACTATGGGCCAGGCCCATTTATGCATGCAGCTCTCTGGTTTCAGAGAATGCATGGGACAGGACAACATGGACAGCCAGTCACTGCCGACAGCTGGCAGACCTGAGTGGATCAGCCAGGATTGCCTGAATGTTTTGTCTCCATCTTGGCAGCTGCAAATGTGACAGCTGGGTGCCAGCTCCCCACTTCCAGTGTCAAGGCAGAAGATGTTGGATCACATTTGGAGAAGGAGGATAGAGAATGGTGCTTCTTTAGTAGAAGACATGTTATGGCTGGAGACAAGAATGACTAATATCTGGCAGGAATGAAAGGATATTATGAGCTATCTGTGCAACCTTCTGTTTCCTTTACTCTTTTCCTACAATATTCTCCCCTTCTATTACTTGCAGCTGCTTTATGTTATGTATACTTCTGATCTGCTTTAGCACCCCTGGGAATCACTCTGCTGACTTGGAAGGGACTTCTCATCTAAGTGTCTCTGGGGTTTGTAGGGGAATTGGCATGCTACGTTTGGGTCAACAATGATGATCAGAGCATAAGTATTGTATTAAAAATAAAATAATAACTAAGTGGCATCTGCCCCTAGAGGGGGTTCCCAGCTCCCATCACTGAGCACAGAAATAAGTTTGGTCTGTACACCCAGGGACAAAGTGGCTGTGCCATGGCTTTTTTATGCCACATCTGGCATGCAGCTCCTCCAGCCCTNATCACTGAGCACAGAAATAAGTTTAGCCTTGCAGTTAAGTCTGTACACCCAGGGACAAAGTGGCTGTGCCATGGCTTTTTTATGCCACATCTGGCATGCAGCTCCTCCAGCCCTAAGGACTTGGTCTGGCACTTCAAAAACTCCAGAAGGGGTAGCTTATGTCCCTGTTGCTCACCTAATGCCTGGTTTATGCCTTATGATGTTCATCAGAGGGGCATTAAATGGCATGGAAACATCTGCTCAGGAGCTGAGGCCAGACCGGAGCATGGTGACACAGACACTGACTGATGGGAGCTTTGGCAGTGAGTGAAGGCACCAGGGACTGAGCCATCTAATAGGGTTCCATCATGGCAGAATAAAATAAAACTGATTTCTTCCACTTTTTTCATGCATCAACCCTTTTCCAAGCAGTTACTGGTTGTGCCAGCAGTGGAATTAACAGCTCTTATTTAGGTTGCCCTTTAAAGACCTACTTGGTACATCTACTTAATTGCCAAGTTACAGCAGGAGGCAATTCCGCAGTCTGGACCATGATTTTGAATTTAACTGCAGTAGCCAACACTCAGGATAGATTTTTGCTTTTGTTTTGTTGTAGCCTTGTGCTATTGTCCAAGTGCAAAATGCTGGTAAGAAAATAATAATCCCTCTAGTTTCCAAAGGGATGGCTGGCAGGAGTGAAACAACATTAGTTTACATCCAAGGAATCCTGACACAAGAGACTGAGAGGGCAGGAGAAAGGGGATGTTGCTTGCATCTGAGTAATGTTTTGCAGCTCTGACAGTAGCTATGGGTCTGGAGGCTTTGGGGTGCTGCTCAAGGCCAGAAAGAATTTCCTGGCTCCTGCTGACGAGCTGCACAGCAGGCAACAGGTGGGAAGGATGGAGCAACTTAGCATCAGCTGTCATGATGGAGAGGAGGCCATCTCCTCCTGCCTTCTGAAGGGGCAGCAGCTCCAACCTGCAGGTCCAAGGGCTACCAGCTGTGGCTGTGGTCACTTTGTACTTGGTTCATTTGATGTCTTGGCTTGCAGAGCACCACACTGATGGGCTGCTGCCATGCCATGGGCCTTCCCTGGAGTGTGGCCTGCCTGTGGGATGCTGTGGGGCTGTGAGATGCCTGTCAGTGCCAGACCCTCCCAGGTGCTGGGAATGGGGGCAGGCTGCAGGCACCCAGCTCTCCCCAGGGAGAGGTATCCTGGATGTGTGAGTCCAGCCAGGAGAGGAGACAGCTCAGCCACGGGAGCAGTGGCTATTCCTGTGTGTGGTTTGCTCTCTCTCCTCTCACAACCCCTTTGCTTTGGGAGGCAGAGCGTGTCTGCTAATGGCAAGCTGACAAGTGAATCAGTGCATATGTGCAATCAGCAGTGCCAGGGGAAGGAAAGAGGGATTTATCCTCCCCCCGTCGCTTTAGACAATGCTTCTGCTTGCAGCCTGGGCTCCGGTTAAGGACATTTATTGATTGCTTCTCTGGTTTACTACTGGCTGCCCAGGGAGCAAATAACAACATTTTAAATGAACAGGCTGAAATATGGCAAGGCGGGAGCTGACAGGCAGTGATTAAGCAGCTCTCTGATCTGGAGGAGGGTGAGAAACAAATGACAGTATATATAGATGTATGACGGCTAATATAGCAGGGGAGAGAATTAACTCGTTGTAGGAAGGTGGAAGATCTTTCCGCTACTCTTATTCTTGTCTGATGATTAAGCTGCTAAACTAGAGGTTGCCAGAGGGAGAAATTATCCCAAATACATTTTTAAAAGGCTGCTGGAGCACTGTGTATCCGTGTTCCCACAGCACCCACAAAAATGAGGGGCTGTTTCAAAGGCTGCTGAAGTCGATGGGAGGGTTTCCAGTGATGTCTGTGGGTGCAGGTCTGACCTCCAAATTCTGAGAATGGTTTCATTGAGAAAAACCCTTAATACATGGCACCCTTGAAAGCTGGTCCCCAAATTATTGTGCTGAGAAGAAAGGAAGCATTACTGGTGGCCTTCTGGGTGCCACAGTAGCAAGCACCCTGGATCACAGACATGCAATTTGTATTACACACCTTTATATTATCTTTCTAATCTTGAGAGTCTAAGGGAGTAAACCCACATTTTCCTCTCCCCCCACTTCTGAACTGGTACATATAGCCTACACTGGAGGGTCCAGTGAGTGGTGGTCTGCAAAGCATTTTGCTCAATGAGTCATTTGTGCTTAATGGTTCATTCCTTATAGTTAGAATAAATAACTTTTTAGGTGGAAGGAGTCCAGCTGCTGTTCTGCACAGTACCATGTGCTACCACTGTGTCACCTCGAACCCAGGTTCCCTAATCACATATGTCTGGTGCTGCAAGTGCATTATCTGCTGATAAGACATATTTGCGTAAGGCAGACTGATTTTTTTTTTACTATATATATATCTATCTATCTATAACTTATATAAGAGGAAATAAGTTCCTGGAAAATATTGGCAGAGAACTGGAGAGATAGCACAGTTCCTCTGACATCCGCCATCAGTCTTTAATCTCCCTCTATCACCATTCATATATTGCCATTTGCAATGGGGCTGAAAGGCATTTCAAAGGGCTCAGGTGGTAAAAGAGCTGACTACAAGCTCCAAATCCATGGCTGAAGGTTATAGGCTGAGGTGTGGCCAGCAGTGGCAGGTCTGACAAATGGGTTGAAAGTCAGGTGCTCACTGTGCCATTGCTTTGCTAGACATGATCTCAAAAGCTTTTGAAGGTCACCGGGTGAGTTTCACAGTAGGCTGATGGGAAAAGACTGTCTGCAAATCAGGTTTTCACCAAATGCAATGTTACTGTAGAATCAAAGTCCTCTTTGTTTAACAAGGACAACAGTTTATAAAGATCTTATCATTGCTAGATATTCCTGTTGCTCTGCAAAAGCACACAGCAGGGTGTCTGAGAACACAGGAGGGACATTATATCATCTTAAAACCTGTAATTAAAAAATAGTCTTTGTTTGGGAAAAAATCAGCAGAGAATGCCAATTCTTCAATTTTTTGCAGGCAGGCAGAACTGAGAGATACCATGCAAGATGTCCATGTTATGTTATGTCAGGCTGGACTTTAAGATAAAAAGTTTGAGAGAAAGCTCAAGAAAGGTGCATGTATGACTCAACTTCTCTGAGTGTGTTTTCTGGGTGTCCCACAGAACCAAGTGGTTTCCACTGACAACACAAGCTAGCTTTGACTTTTGTCTCTGGGCATTTTCTTTTCTTCTCATTAAAATTAACTTTCCCCACTGACACTTTCTCCTGGTTGCTGTTTTGTGAGTTGTTGGACTTTCCTCAGAGAGAAGCAGCTGCAAGACCATATCATGTATACTCCATAACATGGACTTCGGTGGAAAGTGGGAGGAAAAAGGGTTGCAGATTTGGAGAGATGCAAAAGACAC
This sequence comes from Sterrhoptilus dennistouni, assembly GCA_013397095.1. Classification (NCBI taxonomy): domain Eukaryota; kingdom Metazoa; phylum Chordata; class Aves; order Passeriformes; family Zosteropidae; genus Sterrhoptilus; species Sterrhoptilus dennistouni. Next base: position 606,728 of record VWZU01004859.1, on the reverse strand, counting down.
ATTTAAAGCTGTTAAGGAAATGGCAAGCTTTAAAAAACAAGGCATTTTTATGAATAAGAAAAGCTCATTAAAGCTTTTTAAACATTACCAGCTCTAAGGAAGGGGCATTTTCATTTACCTTTGTGTGCAAGGGAGAACTTTTTGAGATTCTTGATATTTACATTGAGAACAGGCTATATCTTGTGAAGATCTGGAGAAAAATGACAGAACAGTTTCTTTCCTAAATGGAAGCATTGCCCCTGTGTAACCCAGGCCTGTGGGATGCAGGTGAGAGGAGATGCCCCAGGGCTACAACACATTAATCCCTTCATGATATGTGCTACCACCAGCTCATCTGGCTTCCTAACTTAGTGTGTGTAAAAGCTGAATTTGGCTACTACAACTCTATTCCAGAGACCTCCAGACGCTCTGCTTTTTTTATTAGATGAAGAATACTGAGTCCTTATTTTGTGCAGAGATGGGGCTGAATTATATGGGAAATTTCCCTAGCTTTCAGAAATATAAACTGAGTGATGTAATTACGAGAGATCTTTGTTTCTGTGTACATAAGCATTCTAAAAGACATTAATTTAGTGAATAAACCCCTAATAAGCTGACTTCATAAAGCACCCTTCACTTTGCTTTTAGCATACAATCGATCATCACGTCCATACGGCCTTCGTAGAGTAGAAAGTAATATTATAAACAAGCATGTTGGAAGGCTTGATATGAATAATACAAGAACAGTAGAGCCCTAAGGGCAGAGCCAGCAGCAGTGCCTGGCCCCATGCTGGCTGTCTGCAGAGCTCTTGCCTTTGACAGTGCTGTGCTGGACCCCAGTGACCCATCCAAGGTCGGGCACAGTCTGGTCCGGCAGCAGCAAGCAGGGACATTGGCCCTGCTCCATCAGCTGAAGCTTTCCTGTAGGTAATCACTTTTTCCTTGATTTCTTTGTTTTGAATTTGCAAGAAGCTGCCCTGCTAATGGAGGGATTTATTCCCCAGAGAGAGGCAGGGGCAGTCTCCCTGCCTGTGCACCAAATCCACACTGGTGTTCCTGGAGTTTAGCATTTCCTCAGTGACAGGCCTGACTGGGAGGAGGAGGACTGGCAGAGAAGTGGAAAGACTAATTTCAGCAAGGAACATGGAAAAAGCCTTCCCAGTTCTGGGGTGTGAGTTTCTGAAATTGCCTCCTTCCTCCTCGTGAGCTCCTGGTGAGAGATGTGGAGGCAGAATGGTTCCTCCAAAGGGATAACATCCGTTCCCTGCAGTGTCCCACGAGGTGACAGGGACATATGGGCACAGAGCACATGTATCCTCCTGCTCCTGCAGCTCACAGCAGCATTGCCCCTGGGGAACATCCACCTCAAGGGGGAACTTTCTGTTGCTTTGCAAGTGTGGACTGATGGCTGAGTGGCATTGCTTGTGGTGGAGGTACAACTGATTTGTTTTTCCCAAATAAAACTATTAATGCAAGAAAACCCCACCCATAGCTGATGTCTGAATTTGCAGCACATGGCTGAGGCAGGTGAAGCTATACAGATGATTCTGGAGATGAAGCAAAGCCTGCATGGCCTTGGCACATGCCAAAGTGCCAATGTGCCTTTTGAGGCACAAACCAGCCTTCCCTGTGCCTACGAAGATGTGCAATTGCATGAAGTGAGAAAGTGCTGCTGCTGTGAGAGCACTTTGCACAGTTCCTGCTCTCAGGCATCAGCCCCAACGCCACCGCACAGCCCGAGAGCTGCCTGAGGAAGGGGAAGAGATTTAAACTGACACATTAAAGAGACCAAAATGAAAAGTTGTGGGTGCAATTGGGAATAAATGCTTCAGAGCTGCTAGAGCTTGTGCTCGAAAATAGTGCAAAGGAGGGGGGTTTAAGCCCTGCACAGTATTTCCAAGTAGCCCTTTGGATAAATTGACACAAATTCCAGAGGGATTTTAACTACTAGGACAAGGATCCAGAGCCTCTGCTCTGCCTGTGCACAGGCTTTAACCATGTAATGGAAAAAGCCTGTTTTCAGTTCCATGGGGCAGGGACAGGAATTTGGGAAGGGAGCATGCTTATAATGTGCTTGCTTGCATAAGATTCATTAGGATTACTTTTAGGAGTATTTATTTTACCTGGCCAAAAGAGTATGAGCAACACAAGCTCACTTCAAATACAACACTATACAGTTTTGTGAGAAATTGCAAAATAAATATGTACCTAGTGAAAGGCTCAGGAATAGGGTTAATTTTTATTTTGTCTTTGGCTTGTTTTTCCTGTTAAAAAATAATACTGCTGTTAAAGCTTCATTTGCAGACAAGTGTGGTTTTCTCTGGAACCAACTTTAAGCTGCATCATGGGGAAAGCTTCTTTTGGACTTCCCAAATGCTTCTCTTTTTGTGAGGTGGTGGTGGAGGATGAGCTAGGAAAGTGAAACAGATGTTATTAGGATTCAGTTTATTCCTTTTTCCTCAGCTCCTGTGCTGCAGCACAAGGCTGCTCAGCTCTCAACTGTGGGAAGGCACAAAGCTTTGCTGAGCAGGTTCACTCCAAGGTCCTCAAGAGGTGAAAGGAATTTGTGCTTTTGCTGGCACTGCTTACTCTGTTGCCCCTACAGTCCCTTATCTGTAGTTAAATTCCTTACAAGGCTGTTCCATCACCTGTGCCCTTAGCCCTGTTGCTGCAGTGCTGGAATTCAGACTCCATATGTCACATTTGTCATATGGTTTTGAGGCTGTCTTGCTTCTTTCATCTGTGTTTCAAAGATAATAAGCCAAACACATTTCTGATGTAATTGGTTTGAATTTCCTCATTAACTGTAATTGCACTGCGTAGGGCAACAGGCTCTAATTGCATTGGGCACGGGAATGGGGGCTCTGGGCAGAGGCACGGCAGCTTCCTGCTCTTAGAAGCCAAGGAAGGAAGGCTTTAGGTGGTGATGACAAAGGAAAATCATTAGAGCCATCTTAATTACAGGTGTCCCCCAAGTAAGCTCAGAAGGTGACACAGTCTGGGGTGTCTATCAGATCAGAGCAAAGAGTCTGCCCAGCCCATTCAGCTCCCATGGGCAGCTTGATAAGTTCAGTGCCAAGAAATGCAGCCGAGAGACCTCCCATAAAACTGGTACCAGTGAGATCAGGAGGACATCCTGATTGCGTGTGACTAACCAAGCAGGAAAGAAAAAACACCTCCTTAAGGCATGTAGGAATTAATGATGTCAACTTATGCATGACAGGTTTAATCCCAGAGAGACCTTTCCAAGTTTGTCCGTGTTATCCCATCAAGCCTGGGAAGGAAGCATCCTTCTTCCACACCAGCACTGAACCCACTTTTCCAGTGCCTGTTTTTAGGCTCTTGCCTGTCAGTGGCAGTTTCTGGATGGGGCTTGAATTATGGGGCCATTCCCATCCCCTCACTGTGTGAATGCTGCTGTCACAGGCAGACAGCTGGTTTTACCTCTTCTGTGAAATTCTGTGAATTTTGAACCCTGTTCAAGACTGAACAAACCAACGGGGACTTTCCATTGTTTGCAGTGAGCTCTGGAGCAGCTGTTATTGTTCTTCATCATCTGCTGGAACATTTCTAATCTAGTTATTGTTGTCTCCTGAGGAAACTTTTAGAAGACTTTCAGAAACCTTCACATATTGGCAAAGCAAGTTTTTGGTTTCATTCCCAGGGCGATAGTCAGGCTTTTTCCTTTTTACTGACGTCATGGCTTTTGGATGTGCTCAGACTAACTCGTGGGTGAATTCAATATTCATCTTCACAGCTTCTGCTACTTTTTCCTTTTTATCCCACGGTGGTTTATGGCCTCTAGGTCTTACAGAACCATGTTTAATTTCCACAAAAGAGTGAGCTAAAGACAGAAAAAGCCTTTATTCTTGAAATATTTAGGAAAAAAACCCCAAAATGCTGTTGCTTATTATCCCAATGTTTTTCTGTTGTTGTTCTTGGTTTTGTTTTTTAATCCTTTTCCTTTGCAAAGATTTCTCACACATATGTTCATCTGTAGCCATTTTTCTTGTATGTCTGGGTTTTGTCTCTCTCTTGTTGTGTGAAGACTGATGGGCATTGTCAGCTTTTTCCAAAGCTGTGGATTTAGAGATCCAGAAATCTACTAATTAGTTCATGTTTAATCTGCATGATCTGCAAGAGCAGTTCTGGAGCCTTGTAGATTTGTTCAGGCACAGTGAAATTATGCTGATTAGATTGGTAAAAAGCCAAAAAAAAAAAAAAAAAGGGCATAAATAGCAATTATTTTAAATAAATTCCAAGCACATAAAGACTGATTTTAGCCTGGGCTGTTGAAAAATTTTGTGCAAATTGTAGTGTGTGTTTATTGGATTATTTTTTTTCCCAAAAGTGGAAGAGTTGGACCTCTATCATAAACATGCTGAAATATGACAGGCAGCTGTGATCAGGAGCAGTGAAACAGATAAACCCCACAGCTGTGTGGTGCCTTGCAGGGGAGAGCACCGGCACCAGCATTTGCTGCGTCGCCGGTTCCCAAGGCAGAGCTGCCTCTTAAAAGTCCTTGTAAAATCCCATTGCCTGCAAACAGGCTGCTGCTGTTGAGCTGTGCTGCTTCCCAAGGACACTGGAGCTGCCAGGAGGGGGAATGGGGCTGCAGCCCCTGGAGCAGGCAATGGGCTGGGAGGGGTGCCCTGCACTCCACCAGCCACTGCAACCAGAGGTGCTACCTGGCAGTGCCCTTCCTGGTGCTCCAGTGGCTCGTTTTCAGGGTGTAATGGTGTTCAAATGAGTAATTTAAAACTCCTATTCTCTGGTCCATCACAGATTCAAGCATGGGAGCCAGGAGGTTTAGCTCCCCAGGCTGCACTGCAGGTAGGAGGTTTCTTCCATCATCGGTCTCTGAGGACTGCTGCACTTGCTAAACAGCAACATGCACACACAGAGGATAAATACAGGCTAGAAAATAAGTCACGTATAATTTGAATGTTTATGGACACAGCTGAGCAAGCTCTCTGCTTTTCAAAGGCTTTCAAATGTTTAGGAAACAAAGCCATAACGAAAACCTCCTGTCTTACAAGCAGGCAAATGTACTGTTAAGAACCACAAAAGTCTTGCAAGGTAAATCTTATTGTGTGGTCGAAAACACAACTGGAACTTGACTCTGACTTGCAGCAAGCTGCCATTACAGGTTTGGGAAGTGTCACGGAGCTTTAGACCATCACTTGCAGGAAAGTACAGAAGGACACTGGAGTAAATGGGAATGATTTTCTAGATTAGCTGCACTTAGTCACGCTCTGCAAGGAGGTTTAAAACAGCTCCCGTGAAAAGGAACAAGCTTGTACTTCCCTCAGAGCATGACAGTGCTCCTCTCATGGTGTTTCTCAGCCTGGAGCAGCCAGCTGAGCACTGACCTTCCCTGTCCTGGTGCTGCAGCCCCAGCAACCATCAACTCACAATTCCCAACAGGGCTGTCCCCTGGTAACCCTTTGCATTTATCTGCAGGAGTTTCACCTCCACTGTATTGCCCCGTCTGTCATTAGGCAGGACTCACCAGTAAAGTCTTCCCATAGTTCCTTACAACCTGTCCCCATCCTTAGTGCCATAAATAACTGTGCACCATCAGCAGACTCCCCCGATGAAGTGCTCAGCCCTTTTTCCAGGTCATTTATAGCAACATTGAGCTGCACAAGTACCAGCACAGACGCCAGGATGCCACTGGTGACCTCCAGACTCCTGTGAGACCCAGCTAGGACCTCCTCCCTCTCTCCTTTATCCCTGAACTCATTACTCAGCCTTATTTATCCTACAACTAATGGCTTCAGAAAGTGCCTTAATTCTATTAGATTCCCTAGCTTTTTGCATGGGTGGCTCTGCAGCCTTACTCATGGTCTTTTAATATTATTTTGGGGTGTATAATTGAATTCAACCACTCTTAGGTATTCTACACCAGAGTGGGGCAGACATGGAGGAAAACACTGACTATGTGTTTTGAGCAATTAGCAGCCTTTGTGCTGTTGCTGCTTTGTTGATTTTTACTTGAGAAAGTATTCTGTAAAAGTGCAACAAAATGTGACTGTTTTCTGCTAATGTGACTGCTTTGGATCCAGACTATCCAAAACCAGTGCCATGTTTCAGCTGGTGGGGGAAGAGCACAGGATCTATCTATAGTCACTTATCCTTCTAATTCACAGGGAATTTGGGAGGTTTTTTTCAGCTCTGATAAAACTAATGCAGCACATAAGCCTCTTTGAGTCACCCTCTCTGCTATAAGAACTACCATAAACAGCTGATTTCTATGAGGCAGATGTATTTATAGGCTTGGGATAGAATGTAGATTTTAAAATGCCACTTTTCTACTTCAAAGAGATTGACTTACATTTTTAATCTGTAAAAAATTAATGCAGCTAATTAATGAAAATGGCTACAGAGTAAAATGAATTAAAGTTTCAGAAAATCATTAAGCACTGATATGGCTGCATGCTCTGATTTGGTAATGAGTTGTGACATGAGTCAAGACATTATCTAACTGCATTTGCATCCAGGTACTGTAAAAACTTGTGGGCACTGAGGTGCTGCCATGTGAGAGTTTTGCTCTGGAGGAGATTCTTGCTGAGCATTAGGAGAGCACTGTCATTTAAGAAGGAGCTGGGTCTCCTGTTTTTCATTCTGCCACTGCCTTGCACAATCCCCTCACGCCTCAGCCTTTGAAAGGAACATGGTGCTGTGCGATTCCCAAAGAAACCTACACAACCAGGTGATCAATGGAGTTGTGCTGAAATCCCACTGAAATAAGTAAGTAAGAAAAGTCAGTAGGAGCTGGGGCATGAAATCCGTTTACCTTTTTTGAGAAACCTGCTCTTTGTTCAGGCAGCCAGCAGCTGCCTAAATGTGAAGGTACCACCACAACTCTCACAACAGCTGCAGGTACTTCCAATCTCCTGCCATAGCCATTTTTTCAAATCCCTTCCCCTCTCTTAGTAAATATTTGCCGGATCAAAGTCAAACTGCATGAGAAATGAGGAACTGTTTCCTTATGAAGCAGAAATCCTGTCTCACACAGAGATTTTCTGTGAGGAAGAACTGCATTTTCTTTTCCTAGGCAAGCACGCTGCACCCTGACTCTTAGACTACAGCTCTGTCAGAAGTGGCACAGAAGTGGCAGGTACAAAGGCGCTCAGTCTGGGGGGAATTGAGCCTTTGTATTCCCTTAGGGGCAGAAGATGCTCCAAGGGACAATGCTCAAGATCCAGCACTGTCCCTGAGGTGGGGGTGAGCCCCTGGCTTGCTGGGGTACCACACAGTCGTGCACAGGTCACATTTTGCTGGTTGCTCTCAGTTGTGACAGGCCACAGGTTCATGTCTTCAGCCCACCTGGGCCTCTTGGTGCTGCTCTAATGCCAGCAGTGCACAGGGCTGGGTGTAATGCCTTCTGAGGGAATACAGTCCCACTTATAGCCCATGTAAAAACCTTAAGGTGCTGTCATCCTTGCTCTGACGTGCATCTGCAGGCTGGTAATCAGCTGTAACCATGAGAATATCTGCACACCCTGCTGCAGAAGGGCACTTCCCTCTCTCTTTAAAGGGCTGTTAAGATCAGTGAGGAAATGTTAGCAATGAAGTATCCTCCTAGGAACACTGGGTGGTAAAAACTGGAAGTCAGTCTTCTGTCTGGGAAGATTGATGTGCTTGTGGGTTCTGTATTTCACTGAAGTATTATCCATTTTCTTACATACTTCCACCTTATCCAACAGAGGATACAAAAACATATCAAGAGAACATGCAGAAAATTTAGCTAGTTTCTTAGTTAAACCTGATTTTTCAACATAGGCAATCAAATCTCTCTTATTCAATGCTCTAGCCCAGTAATGTCCTGAAATGGGTAATTCTTTATTGCATAATATATAACTACATTGTGTATTTTGCTGACATAACTTGAACCATACTGAACTCCTCTAACAGTGTGACATGATGCACATGTAATCCAACAGGCCGAGCTGACAGCAGACTTCTTTCCCTCTCCCTCCCTCCTTTCCACTCCATCCCACCCTACATCCTTTGTTAAAACAGCCTGATTGAACTGACATCCTCACTAATGAGCATTTCTCATCCATAGCTTTCAAGAGGAGAATCTGGAATTTCATGGGAAATTGCATCTTTATAGTAAAAGGCCAGGAAATTAAAAGCTTTCTCCTAGAAATCATTTTCTACCTTGCTACTGCTCCTTCCCCTTCTTCCTCCAAGCAGATTTGGTTCTCAAATCCAGCTGATTGCCACAAACAGGTGGCTCTTGACTCTTTTAATTATTCTGAAATGGTACTTTATGGACAATTTCTAAGGGGATGGGGGACCAGCGTAAAAACTATCAGAGCCTACAACTTCATCATCTTCCTCACCCCTCAAATGGAATAAACTTCTGGCTCAGAATATTTTGACATCAAACTTTCATTCCACATGCCCAGGGACCAGCCACGCTGCAATGCAGACACACGGTAGGTGAAACTACATGCAGATGTATTTTTGACTCAGGTTAGGAGTGGGGACTTACAGCTCTCCCAAAGCAACATGAGGGAGAGGAAAATCCCACTGCAGACTTCCCCCTTCCCCTTGCTGTAAGGTGCCTAATACAAAAGGAGGTTGCTAAAGCAACAGTTTATCTGAGCTGACTAGACCTAGTCATGCACATGGGTTTCATGGTGAATCAGGATCAGCCTTCAGAAAGAGATGGAAAAGGCTCTTCCTTCTCCTTACATAGCTTTGACTACTCAGCTTGCACCTCTGGGAGCAGAAACTCTGAATTCACCTTGGTCCTGGTCTCTGACACATCCTGCAGCTATCTGGACCCCTGAGGAGAGCTCCAGAGCTCCACTGGAACCACTCATGCAAATTGCCCTCTTAACAGCCATAAAGGAATACGATATTTAGCATCAACCCACTCAGCCCCCACCAAAATAACTTCAGGCTGAGGTCTTCAGCAGCTCCAACATGCTGCTCTCTGCAGGGTGCCGGTCAGGAGCACTCAGCTGTACCTGCAGGTTCTGATGGGGTGGCAAAATACAGCCCTTGTCCTGCACTCCAGTAAAGAGGAGAGGAAAATGCTCTGCCCAAAGCCTGCCTGTGCAATCTCAGTGGGCTCAGAGCAGCAGGAAGAGCTGGTGCATGGTGCTGGTATGGCTGTCAGCTTTGGGTCTGAGGGTAGGAGCAGGAGATGATGGAAAGGGACCACTCACAGCAAGGAGAAGCCAAATTGTGCACAGTTGACCTTAGCAGCCAGGAGGAAACAACGCGGTACAGTGAGATGCCCACAGGACAGTGTTCCCAGCTGGCCTTTGTGGTTGTTCCTATCAGCACATCAGCCAGTTTACCTCAGAGTTCAAAACTGCTGCCCTGCAGCAGAGGACAACAGCCTGTGAAAGGAGACAGATCTCCTGGGTGAGATATGCTGGGTAAAGGGTTGGATACCAGTGAGAAGAATTATTTTTATTTCACTATTTAATTTAAGGTTTCTTTGTTCCCTGTGTTGATGCTGATGCAGACTCTCTCCAGTTCAGAAGCTGTCACGTAGAGAGAAAGGAAATAACACAGTCTGGCTCCTCTCCTTCAGAATCTAAACAACATTGCTCCTCAGGAGCACTCAAGAGGCCAAGCAGCATGTAAATGCTTTCCCTCATGGCAACACAGAACTTTCTGGTACTACAGCAACCCCCTTCCTCCCTGTGACTGGTCACAGCTGCACGTACCTTTGGTGTAACATCATGGTTATGCAATGCTGACTCTCCCACTCTGCTCTTATTGTGCCTCTCTCCTATTTGTGCAGGCAGAAGCCGAGACGGAGCCCAACAATGGTCTCCAAGAGCTCAGCATTTCTCAACCTTCCTTTTCCAAGCCTGCACTGCTCCCACTGGCACAGAGGTGAGCTGGGACCACCAAACTGAACTGCAGCCCAGGAGGGCACAGTTCTCCAGCCTCTGACCAGAAAGAATCTGGGAAAGCAGGAACCCGCAGGCTGCCCAGCACACTCCTGCACCCAAGTGATGCAGACCCTGCTGGGATGAGCACTCACTCCCAAATACATCACTGCATCTCTAGGCCCCCCTCCTTTCTAGGTCACCATGACTTCCGCAATCATCCTGCTCACCAGGACTAATGGAGCACAGATGTGCTCTCAAGGGAGTGAGTGTCAACCAGAATGCTCATCTCTGAACGTTTCCCAGGAAGAACCATCTCCTCACCATCACGTATCCCAAAGTACCTAAGGAGAAGGCAGAGCAGGAAATTAAGCAGAAGAGTGAGTTCCTAGAATTTTTGCCACTTTATCCCTTTAAGGTTCTCAAGCAGGATTTACGATCATCTTCTTCAGAGAAGAGTGTTGTGCTAACAGGTAGGCAGGAAACAACCACAGTGAGATACAGATTTGTGATGCTTTAATTAAAGCACAGGTAAACTGTGAACAGCAGCAGAGCTCTGAGTGTTTCTTAGTCACAGTCACTCATCTTAGTCACTGCTGTGTGCCTTGTAGGCTGCCAGGTGTCAGAGCCTGCTCTCCATGCCAGCCTGCAGGGCTCGGGGCACAACAGGACCTGGCTGTTGTGCAGAGCTGTGTCCTAGTGCTCCTCCATGACTGAGGGATCCTGGTGCATGGCAGCAGTGAAAAGGTGCACCTGAACATGTGACTGAACTGCACCAGGGCAGGAAGAAGTGTTTTGTTCCATACTGGAGACTAAAATGTGTTCAAAAGAGAAATGAGCCAAGGTATGGCCCAGGCAGATTCTCCCAGCATGGAGGGAAAGACTCATCTTTCCCATCTACCACTTTTGGGAGGGAGTGCAGCCAGAATGTTGAACAAAGGTGACCATAAGCAGCATTAAACAATGGGGGGTCTGTCCATGCTGGACAGTGTGGGATCCTCCCTGTGACCCTGACAACAAAGCAACAGCAGGAAGTGGTGCAGTGCTGCTGACCATGGCTGCCATGAGCAACAAAAACACAGAAGCCTTTTTAATACTGCAAAGACAGAAATTAAATCCTCTTCTTAGGCAATGCATGTCCTTCCTCAGCAGAGATCAAATCAATATGGGACGAAGCAAAGTCAATGGTTTGTTTCAAGGGGTTTTGAATTGGGCTTTGTAGGCAAAAAGGCATCAGGCTTGTTTCAAACTCCAGGAAGATACTTTGGTATTTCCATTCCACATCTATTTGTAGCACAGAAATGTGACTTCGTTCCTTTTTAGTCCTGTTTAACTGTTACATTACTTTAAAATAAGGTCTGTCTGGAGAAAAACAATCAAGTTTGGGGCTGGAATTATCCCTGGAGAAGCTTGGGGATCCCCCTTGTTAGTCAATGAGGATCACACTGAAGGAAGTTAAGAAGGACTTTGTGGTTGTAATTCCCCATCCTTTCTTCTGGGGTCTGTCAGTAGCTGTGCTGTGCTGCTTGCTGGTGGTCCCAGCACACACAAACGCACACACAAACACAACACACATGTTCTAACACAGCCACCAAACCCCACATACACCATCAGCAACTTACTGCACAGCCTGGAGAACATGAACAGCAGCAGAAAGGGAACTCTCCCATAATTTCTGGGCAAATGCTGCAGTTGTAGGCCAACTTACATAACTGATTTAGCTGAACAGAATTGCTTTCTGCCTTTAATCTGCTCAACAGTTTATCTCTGCAGTCGTGATCGGTTGAGCTCTCTTTAAACCGTTATGGATTAGCGTTCTGCTGAAACACGTTAAAAGCTTAGCTTTGTTTATTTTTGTCAAGAATGGGGGAGGGATGTCAGGTTAAATGTTCAGGCAGCAGTTTATGAATGGCTCTTGCTCTTGCATAGCAATCGATATGCTCAGGTACCAAATGCAAGGCACAGCTAAATGCTTTGAGTGGCAGCACTAGTGGCTGGAATAGGAATATTACTATTAAAAATAAAATAAAAAAAGAAGGAACTTAATAAATTTGCATGATTATTTTAATCTATAAATACAAAATGTAATCCAGCATTCAAACAGTTCATCATATCCACCAGCTCTATACGGAAGACTGAAGAGTAAATGATCTGAAAACTTAATTAATAAGGCTGGTCGAGGATTTTACTAAGTTTGCATTATTGATGTAATCTGGAGACAGAAATCCTGCCAAAAGCAATCTTTCTGTCATTCAGCTGCAGGAAAACAATACACCATAATGGAAATAAACCACCAAACAACTGGAACCTCATCCACACCACTTACAAAGAGGTGCTCAGATAATACTAGCCAGCTGTTCAGTTAATTTTCACAGTGGATTCATCAACTATGCAAGTGGTTGTTCCATTAGAACCGGACTGTATGGACCCAGATTCAAATTTCTACTACAAACTGATGAGCACAATATACCAGTTTAAATGTAATCCACCAAATTACCACACTTCTTTGACCTCTGTGTAGTCAAAATGATTTGCAGATGCCAGCCTGGAATGGTGTAAGAGGTTGTGTTCCTACTCACTGCCAATAATCCTCTGGAACACTATTCCAAGGAAACACTGATTCTGTGAATAGTTGTGCTGGCAACCCTATAATCTTGGAACTTTCTTATCTAAAATGGAGGAAGTAGGCACTTTCACATCCTTCAGAGCAACACAGATCCTAGAGAAGTTAAAAAAATAGTGTCCAGTGGTGCTATGAAAAAAAAAAAAGCATAAACTTGGGAAAGTAATAAAAAAGAGGAAAAAATCCAACTTCTTTATAATTTGTTTGTTGTTTGTTTTGCTTTCTGATGAGAGATCTTAATTCTGAACATTCCAGTGAATGGCCATTTGCTATTAATTTATCTTCTTTCTGACAGCAAGTGGAGCACCATTCCAGAGTTTCAACATTCCCTCGATGCTGCTCTGCTTAATGCTTGTGTGCTATTTAAACAAAGCATATCCCAACCAAATCTGACTATATATGGAATTCCCTGACAAGTAAAACTTTGGATGCCATACAGAAAAGAGCCATGAAAACAGAATGCACACAAACTCCACTCCAGGCTGCACAGAGTGGGCATGTACTACACCAGGCTCTTGGTGGCAAAGGTCAGGTACCCAGTGTGCCCAACCACCTCCCTCAGTGGCACGCCACTCTTGAACTGCACAGTCCCTTGCTGCAGATTAGCACAAGGGCTGCCTTGCTGTGATGGGTTGCTGCTGTCAAAGCCACTGCTGGAATTATCCTCAGCTGCTTTTCCAAGGTCAGGGATTTGCAAACTGATTGTCCTTACGTTGTACACTCGGAGCAGAATTTCCAAGGTGTTAATCTCTGTAAAACCATATTCTTCCATCGCTAGGCAGGTTCTTTGAACTTGTTCTATGCAGGGGGAGAAAGAGCAGATGCGGCCGCCTGCAAAATAAGACAGGTAGTGGATAACAGGGCAAAAGCCAAAATGAAGCACTTTTCATCTTTTTTCAAATTCTCCCAGATGCCCATAGAATTATGACTGTACAGACAAAGTGAAAATATTCTTCAAGAAAATCTTTACAAGGCATTTTTGTTGGTTTAAAGTGTCAGCACAAAATCAAACATGGACAACTCTACAGGATGCTTCAGACCCTTTAAAAATGACAACACCAACTTCCTTCATCTTCCACATCCAATGCTGCCCTCGACATTTGTTCACAGCAAAACTGTTAAAGTTGATCCCTTTAGAGCAGTGACTCTTTTGGAATCACTCTCCACTGTGTGGACTGAGGCACCAAACTGCAGCTGGCACGTACACAAAGCCAGAAGTCATTCTCCACACGGTGCACAGTGCCGGAGCCCCAGCGCGTGTGCGCACGCCCCTGACAAAGGCGGCTGTGTTCAGCCGAGGACGATGGTATGCGTGGACAGAAGAAAGGGATCTCTCCCAGGCCATAGATGGAGTGCTGTTAAGGCTTTACCCTTTTAGTCAAGCTGAGTAGCATGTCTCCTGAGTATTGAAGTTTACTGGATATCACATTGTGCAGGCTTACAGTAAATGCTGTAAAACTCTAGGACAGGAGTTTTAAGTGATAAACTAACACTTGTCTCCTTGTCTGTGCACAGTTCTGATTTTTGATTCTTAATACGGAGTATTAATAGGCCCCCTACACCTTTCTAAGTGCTACAATGTCACCTTAATGGCTGAGAATAGAATGATTCAGATTTACTCTGAAAAGCCACAGCCAAATCAGATCAAAGAATTATAAGGACACTGTCTGCCATAAAGCCAGGGCATGTGCTTTCACCCAGGACACAGTGTCCCACAAGGCCCTTCCTGAAAAGCTTTTGTGCAGGAGGAAGGAACACTGGGCAATGCAGCTTCAGCTATTGTTTCATTTATTACAATTAGATGAAAATGCCTGCTGACCTGATTTGCATTCCTTTCCAGTCCTCTCCCGGGCTCCAGTCAAACCTTGCAATACCAGTCATCTAAGTAGTTAAAGAACCCGTGCAAGGCAGAGCAAAGCATCCTGCTAAAAATAGAGGCAATGCTGGGACTACATGAAGCCTGCTTTATCTCAAACTCCCTTTTTTTTTATCTTTTTCATTTCTAAAGTCAGATCTCTAAAAAAAGAAAGCATCAGGTCTGAAAGCGTCACTGTAGCACTCCAGTTACTGTGCAGCAAGGATGTGCTGGGTACTGCCTGGGGAAGAACACTTTCCACAACCATTAATCCACCATACGCTAAGTAGGATTTAATTTTAGTCCTCAAATAAAGTCGCTGCACCAAGGGGTTCTTATCATGAATCTCCAGAACAAAGTACCCTGGACAAGTAATTCCCTGGAGTGACAATTAAACCTCAAATCTAATAATCACCTGCAAAATTAATGCTGGTATGTGTCTTTATGAACCCAGTGTGTTGATGCTGATTTAATTGCACGCCCAGTCCATTAACTCCCATGAAATTAGATTTGTATGTTCATCAGGATGGCCAGCACTACCAAAATGTTCCTGAATCTGACAGCTAATCTTTTCTGGCCAAAGAACTTACACACTTCTACCACGCTTGCAGATATAAAACAGAAAAGCTCATGAAAAAAATCTGTTACATAATTAAAAAGCTACTATGATGCATGCAAGTTACAAAGAAAGAATTTATATTCTTATTGTGTAGGGAACTGAACAAATGTCTGACTTAACTAAATGTCAGCTCACAATAACTCTTTGTCTGCAAAGCAAGAATCTGCCGAGAGACCAGAGACTACTACTTCATTCAGGCTTTTTGGTTTTGAGGTTTTATACTGCAATAAAAAAGCAAAATATATTTACATTTACGGTAAGTCTGTTCTTATTTATTCTGACTCCAAGGGCTTGAAGATACGTTTAGGCTTTTGAATTCACATGCTTTGGATTTACAGTCAAAAACTCAAAGCCTGCACACAGCTGTTGCCATACAAGCAGCAAAGCCACCTACGGTTCTTGTCAAGCCTTCAATTAAAGGCAGAGCACCCTTCCTCTTGCCTGGGGCTGGTCAGCTGAGCACAGCACTGTCAACACCAAACTTGGCGAAGATTTATCAGGCTGCCTCCTCACAACTGCTGGGGGAAGTAGGGTTACAGAAAACAGGCTTTCAAGCCGTTTGGTAAGGAAGAAAGCTCTTGCTTGCAGTAGCAAATATCCAGAGGGCAAGCACAAAAAATAATACTACTTTACTTCCTGCACTGCTGGAAGTTTCTCAGGTGTGAAAGATGAGAAAACAGTGAATTGCTGGTATTCCGTCTGAGACCATCCAATGGGTTTTAGCAGTTCTGACAATTTTGTTTTCCCCTTTCATGCCTATTGTTCTCGTTATTTTTATACATCCCTCCAAAATAAATATACCTACAAAGGGCTTGGAAGCAAACCTATCAAGCATCTACCCTTACAGATCCTAACAAGTGGGAGAGGGGTTCCCTCTGTTTTTTCCTGTACTATCAGGCAGGCCAGATCTGACTTAGTTACGGGCTGGAATTATTTGATTAAGCACATACTAGGAGCAAAGATTGGAAAGCTACAATTAGCAGAAGGCTGGAAGGCAAAAATGAAATTGCAGTTTCAGACTGCAAGAGGCTGTCTAAAATAGAAACATTTGGGGAGTTTCAATTCCTATGTTGTGTTTAGAGCAGAAAAAAAACAAGAAGTAGAAAACCATCACTCAGAAGGACGTGCTCATCTGTCCCAGGAGCAGAGACACTGTCATCTTTAAGAGAGCAGGTGCTTCTGAATTCTGCACACTGAGGGCTGCCCTCTGTACCCGGCTGGACTACCAGCTAGGCAACATCCCTTCTGTCACAATCACCAAACAGATACAAATCTAGATTTCAGCATTCACAGTTCTCAGACTCTTTGAGAGCCCTCTTGTCCTTTAGACACCAAGAGGCTTTTAGGGCTTAAAGGACTTGAATATGCATTACTTTGTCTTGCCATGCCAAGGATTCCTTAGTGAATGAAGAAAAGACATGAACTCCCTCCCTCTCCTCTCCTCTCTGGGGCACATTGCTCTCTGTCTGTGGATCACAAAGGGGTGGACTAGACTAGAGAGCAGTGAAAAACATCTGAATGGAAACTTTTTTGTACAAATTGGGTTTGTGTCCTTTCAGAGCTCTCCTTTTAGGAAAGCTACCGTTCCTAAATTTGGTTAATGAGATCTGTGTGTCATCATAAATTGATATAGTAATTATGAGAGATTAATCCTGTTCACATTGGGAAGCTGTGTGAGCTTTTTGATCTGAAGAGCTGTCTAAAAATGTGTTTATTCATGTATAACGCATCTGACAAGTGCTACAGTTGAGGAGAAGAGAATAATGAGACTGTATGAAAGACTTAAGTTTTTTTCTACCTTCAGTTTTACAGGCAGTGAGTTAGTTTGAAGCCTTTAATGAAGAGGTTAAATGTCCTGAATCCACAGCCTGGAACAAGCCCACACAGTCCTGGCAGTCATTGTAACCAACAACAGTGTCGAGAGGACATGAAAATGGAAGTACAATTCAGACTGGAATGATTAGAAAAGTGAGCTTAAGGGAAGAGGGAAATAGAAGATTTTCATCCACACAGTACTGTACATTTCAACAGACTGTATCTAATTGGTAATTAAGGGAACACACCATTGAATCTCTACAAGAGGCCAGTGCCTCGAAAGTTGCCAGAATGTTCCTGTGCAACTCCAACAAACAATTTTGTTTCTGGTTTGTCTGAGCAAGAACTAACATCTCTACCAGTTCTATTTAGCTAATAAGTGCATTAGGTTTCAAGTGTGGAAATCTCAGTGCTATCAATTGACAAGAAGAACTCCAGTGTGTGCTTATGATACAGAAAACACGTCCAAGAAACATGCTCTTATTTTTGTAGGTTATTGCATGTGTCACAAGTGCTCTGACATGTTCTTTCATCATCCCAGTATTATTCAGATGATGCGCATGTAGCACAGCACCATTAAGTTTTAGGGAAAAGGGCCAGTAATTTTTGAATGATTGTGACATAAAGAATATAGCACAACATTTTTACCTCTGGCAAACAAACACGGCTTCGGTTGTGGGACTTCAATGCATTGTCAAAATTGGAAAATATATCACAAAGATCTCAAGGAAGAAAAAAAACCACACAGGCATTATCACTGTGTAGGGGTGAGGCAGGAGAGTCACTGAGCAGCATCACTGTGGCATTTACTCTGTGCTAGTAGGACACTAAAAATATTGTCTCTGCAAAAGGGGACAGAATGTCCTTTAAGTGCGTGTGCTCGTGGGCGATTTGATGTAGCTTCCCTGACAAGTGAAATTAGAGGATTTGGCTGTTGGAAGAAATTAAAGGATGTTTCTTGATTCAGGAAAGAGAATTTTCTCCAAATCACTTGCCAGCTCATTAATAGGAGTTTGATGTGATTTTCTGCAAATGTGACCTTAACCTCTGCACTTGTAGGTGCATCATTCAAAAGGAATTTATTCCTGCTCATTATTGTGGGCTGGTAAAACCATGTAACAAAGAAATAAAAAAAAAAATCAGTTGGCTCCGTACTGAGTAAGAAAACCCAACAACTTTCTTTAAAGATCCTTTCATCTCAAACTACTTCCTTCAAACTGTGTAAAAGCCTGTAGCTTTGGCTGGCCTTCCACAGTGAGGATTTTGATGCAGGAATCCTTCTGCTTGACTCTCTACACTTGTACTTCTGGCCAGGCCCACTGTGTGCACCTGACCTACCAAGCCCTGACAGACCCAAGCCAGGGATGAATTAGTAGTCCAAGTGCTTCATATGGTGAGGGACAGAAGTTGCTCCCCAAAGTCACACCTGGGTGGTTTAAAACTGAATACTTCTGGAATATGAATGATTCAGAATAATTAATATGAAATAAATAACCTTTGGAGCTCAAAAAAAAAAATAGCCTGTGAGGCTTCTTACATGGACATGGAAGTGCAGAGGCCCAAAGAGGGAGATGTTCAAAGCAAATTTTACCTGCAGTTCTAGGGGGAGAATTGATAGCACCATATTACCTGATTCAGGCATTATTTTAAGGATCACAATTTGACAAGCTCACTACTTAGGGGCTTTATGACGCTCCAGAGGGAATGGAAAAATGTGAATTTAAGAGTAAAATCCTTAAAGAAAGAAAGGAAATAGAAGAGAGGTGGTTTTAATAATTTTGTGACTCAGACTGCTAAACACCACAAGGAGCAACTTAAAATGCAAGAGGCTAATCCAACTTAATACATAGCTGTAATTTTCCATCCCCCTACCTGAAAATTTAAAATCTGTATGAAAATTATTGTACCAGTGGGTTTCTCCTTCATCTTCCCCAGCCGTGGAAGAAATAGACAGTATTTATGAGAGTAGAGTAGGTGGGTGCAGAATTATATTCAAAGCACTACAGTATTCAGCTGTGAAATGACTGTGAGTCAAAAGTTTCAGGGCATTTAAGAACTGTAGAATATTGAGGATATTTTTGTTACCTCACAATTTTCTCGTTTTCCTAATTTTTAAAAGTTTGGCCTGAAGGGGTTAACGTCAACTTTGCAAAAACCACCAAGGTCAGATATTGGGAACAGCAGCTATGACTACAGAAAAGCATTAATCAGCAGATGCTGCAGAAGAAAAACAGTGCAGGTCTGGAAATGAAAGCAAGTTCTGCAGTGCAGCAGTGCCTCGGAGATGCTACAAGCAGCGTTTGTGCTGGAAGTGTGACTGGTGACATAAGCACAAAAGGATGCAGCTGAGATGCAAACCTGAGCGTCGGCAGAGAGCATCACCAGAGAACAAGAACCTTCTAGTCACAAAGCTACTGTGTCATTTTATTCTTTCAGCTCTTCACAGGTTGACAGTGCTTTAAATTGGAGGCCAAGCTGCTCTAAGTGGTGTATTTACAGCATACTGCAAGGCATAACGTGAGTGATAATTGTACTCTGTAAGGAGAATCATTAACACTCAGCCTACTAGGAGCTGCAACTATTCAGGACCTTGAGCTGAAGTAGGAGAGGAAACACTGATCTGATCAGGTTTTGTTAAGGTTGAGAACTCTCTCATACTGTCTCAGCTGAACTCTCCATCACAAGTATCGTGGTTTTAAGGAAGAGAGTAGCCAATGCTGTATATTGAATTTGCTTAGTTATGATTTAATTCAAAGGACCTTAAGACTTTAGGGACAGCTGTGATATTTGCATGGCACATTGCACCAAAACTCACAGTGTGAATGGTTCAAATGTGACCCCATCCAGATCTGAGAGAGAGGGTGTGGACAGAAAAGAGTGGAATTCATTTCCTGCAGTGATGCTTTATCACTACAGGAACCCTTGGAACGGGGTTGAATAACAGCAGAATGTGCACAGGCTGTACTGCAGAAGAGCTTTAACTCCTTGAAAACAAAACAAAGGAGCACTATTAAATTATCTGCCTGTGGTAGGGAAAGGGAAGCAGTTACAGATAACCTTCTGCTATATTTTAGATTTAACAGCAGTAAAAAAACCACAACAAAACTACCTGCATGACTCAGAATAAAACAGAAAAGTGTGTAAGTTTTCACATATTACTACTAGAATCAATTTTATTTTATATGAAAGACAGTTTTTGTTTATATGCAAAATAGCAAGATTTAAAAAATGCCCCCAGTCAGTCAGGTATCAAGTTGCTCAAAAGAGGAGCCTTAGACCAGCACCAGATCTCAGACATGGGTGGCTGGTTGCAGCAAAAACTGCAGCAAGGATCAGCAACTTCTCTATTTGAGTGGTTCATAAAGTGAATGACACCACTTCACAAACACAAAAATGTGGGATTTTGAAGTCTTATTTATATTGCCTAAGCAGATGTAACCTTGTAGCATAGCACAGAAAAGCAGAGCCAGATGGTATGGCCAGTTTGGGACTATAATACATTTTCTAGGATTTCAAATGCTGGAGTGAGACAAGGATTCAAAACTTGGAACTGTTCAAGCAGCCCTGCTTAGTATTCTAAGCATGCACCACTTGAATAATTCAAATTGGACTGCGCAATGCAGCGCCTTCTAAGCTGGGAAGTCAGCTGAGTGTTGTGCTCACTAGATTAGATAATTTGAGCATGGGAAGGGCATTGTACAGTGCAGTGATTTTTTTCTCCCCCCAGGACACACTGGAAAACTGCTACAAATTGAGCTGTAACCATTGCAGGTACAGAGTGCTAACAAGGCTCACTCCATTTATTCACTTTTTAAAGGAAGTGTGTTATGTGGGTATCACAAAGCTTTCTAGAAAATTTTCAGTAGTAGCTGAGGTAGCCTAACAGCAGGGCTGGTCCTGACTCAGCAAGGCAGTGCACATTCAGTGACCTTTAAGGACAAGCTTGAATCCTGTGATTTCAAGAAGACTTAGCAATTCACTTGAAGTCCAGCCTGTGATTATGTATTTTAACAAAGGACTGGGCCTTGGCACACAATCAAGTTTTTTTAAACTCCATGTCCCAGCACAGACACTGTTCAGCACTCCATGCCCTCCTGATCAGAGAAGTCACTTTTGTAGATGGAAACAATTTGGCAAAAGTTAATTCAGATCCACACTATTATGACATTAGTTAAAAGAAAACTTATTCCAGGATAAAAGAATTATTTATTCACTGAAGATTATTTTTAAGGAGGGAAAAGAGGCATAATAAAGCGATGATATCTGTGCAAAACCTCAACATCAGTCCTCACTTGCTGTCACAATTCCAGAGTAACTGGCATAAGCTAGAACATCCTTTACATTCCATTCCCACTGTATCCAATGGCAAACTTCTCACTAGCTCCAACCACAAAGATTTAGGACATAAACTGGCAAGCATATGTGAGTGTAACCACATTTTTTTAAACATTATTGTTGGGGTGCTCTGTTAAATAGGTACAAGTCGGCAATGATTGATGTGACCACCTTTTACACAAACACCTTTCCACTGAATTGCCAAAGAAATTTGCTTTCAGCGTTTATTGTTACTTCTGCTTCCCACACACCTCAGATCTAGCAAAATGCACTTGGGAATGGTTCAAAGGAGTTTTTATAAACTGCCCATGCTAATTGTAGCAGCTCTCACGGGCTCGGAGGAAAAAATTGTTCTTCTCCTTTCAAATCTTCTACTGTAAATTGAAGATGCCTTTTGAAGGTTTTACAGCCTTAGAAATGCCTGGAGACTGACATTTGAGAGCAGCGATCACACAAGGTAAGGGAGCACATCTGTGTATGGCTGAAAGGCAGAGATATGTGCACAATACTCCTGAACAGAAAAACGCAGTTACCTTCAGCTTTTAACGCTGACTTTGCATGTCCTATGGCTTCCCACGGAGACGGAATATCTAGGAATACGGCATCTGCAATGTTTGAGACCCCAAAGCCGTTTTTGCAGACGTCCTGGTTGGTGACAGTGACCAGGTGCTCCACCCCGTGCTCCCGGAACTCCTCCCGTGCCTTCTCAGCCCTTTGCTGGTGGAACTCCACCGTGTAGAGGTGCCCGGTGGGAGCCACTGTCCGGATCAGAGCATGGGACAGGGACCCACTGCCCGTACCTAGAAGAGACAAGCGACTCATGAAATCGAGTTTGTCAGTGCCAAACATCAGAACTAAAGTCCTCTGCATTAGTCTTCCTGCTTGGAACGCTTGTTTCAAAACTCAAATGAACACAAACCACTGGTTCAGCTCCTGAAAGAGAACAGTGCTTCCTTCACGAGGAGGGAAGGGACTAGGTGACCTTAGGAAACAGTGTTCCGGGTCCTCAAAGCATTCATTGAAAAAATCTGGCAAACCCAGGACCTGTCCTATCTCCCTGGAGTAGGAAACTAATGCCAGGGGTCAGCTATAGCTCTAACAACTGCCACTAGAGAACATGAGGAAGTAAATGCGACAGGAAAAATTCAGGGAAATTAACTGGAGAGGTTTTTTTCAAAGTTGTCAGACTCTTCTAGGGTGAAAAGAGATTAAGGCAAATTTTAATGGATTTTAAAAACCTTATTCTTCACTAAACAAAGAAAAAATGTTGGCATGGGTCCGTGCTTGAAAATCCTATTAATAACCATGCAAACAAATGGCTGTCAGGATACAGTTTGCTTTGCACAGATCTCTTAAGAGACATCCTCAACTCCCACTGGAATTACCCAACACTAAGGCCTCTTGGCTCCTTGCAGCCACACTGATCAAACACCTGTTTTCACAGGTCACTCACACACATCCATGCCTACACAAGCCTAAGTCTAACAAAATCTGTCACAAAATTGTAGGTAACGACAATTACTACATACAAACTGGAACTGACAAGACAAAGATTTTTTTTCCCTTGTTTTAGCTGATAATTTATGAAACTTACTTTAAATGATCCATTGGCATATTAAATAGATGAATGACTAATAACAAAGATTTTCACTTAAGAAAACAGCCATATACCAATTCTCATTGCAAATTAGTCACTCAAGTGACATTTAGCAGAGTAACCCCCCAAATTCAAAACCCTACAGCAACCCCAAATTATCTGTGTTTATTGATTCATAATTCTGTGCTTAGAACACATTTCTCCCGTAGACATAAAATCTATTTCTAGCTATTTTCAATGACTGTTCAGCCTGAAGCAAGTTCTTTCAGCTGACATAAATCTTCAAAAATTTATAAAGGACAGAATCTGAAGTACAGCAGCTCAGAAACAAGTAGAAAGGAAATTAATTAGGGGGCACAGGGGCTGGTACAGCCGCTTAATTGGCGCAGTACTTTCCATAATCATACAGGAAGTCTGAGTTCACTGGCAGATCCCAGGTTCTTGCCCTCCAGTCACATAAGGGGAGGAACACTCCTGTGGCACTCTATTTAATCTGACAGTTCTGAAAGGGGAGACATTCAGACTGTAAACAGAGCTCAGGGCCCGTGTTTGCCACCGGATCAAGCGGCTGCCCCGCGGAATCGGCCCTGCTCCTCTGCCTCCCTCTGAGAGGGCTCTGACCCCAGCGGGCAGACTGGACCCCCCAGAGCTTCTGCAGGGCACATTAGAGAGGGAGAGAGGACCTACAGATCTTAGCACTGGCTCCAGAGAGGTCCAAGAGAAGAGAGAAACTTTTAAACACATGCATTTAATGAAGTGAAAATACAGGCGTTCAAGGCAGTATTAAAACAAAGAAAAAGGTAAAGTACACCCACAATGTGCATACGTCAAAAACCACCCTGTCACAGCGCCTGAAGGATCTAAATGTCAAAGTGAACTTTTCCCTGGTCAAAGGAGAAAAGGTAGCACAGCAGCCACGTGGTTGTGAAAACTCAATGATATATGTGCATAACAAAAAAAATAGTATTCCACTGATATGTTTTTAATGACGAAAGCAGGGAACTGTTGGTCACAGGATGCTAAAGACTGAAGCTCTGCCTTTACTTCATGCCAAAAGAGAGGATTACACAACTGAGAACTATTGTAAAATGAGGGAATTTAATTATTTTACCTCTCAAATGCAAAGTGCTGCACACTTTCTGCATCTCTCTCTCTGCTAATCTAAAAGAGTGAACAGGCCTGGGCTGTAAGCAGAAGAGGGAGGCAGCTTGCACATGTATCCAGTTTCCTTGTTCATATTCCTTTACATTTTTAATCACTTTCCTTTTAAGTCTGCTCTTAAAAACACCACAGAAGACACCATTTGTCTCCTCCATAGGAAAACCCATCAAGATGTTTTTGGCTTCTTTTCTAAAACTTTTTTTTATTCACAAACACTCCAAGCCAAACCCTGAACTAAAATCAAGATGTTGGAAGTCACCACTTGCAGGCATATTACAGACAGAGCTTTTGTTAAAAAGGGTTGCCAGGAATTATTTATTGTTGACTGGCTACCACAAACATGAGAACAATACACATGTATCACATTTTAACATATCAAATTCTATCACATTAATATTATTAATGGGAGTATTTCTGAAGATGCTGCCTGCCTTCTCCGTGCCAACACTCTCAAAACTGCAGGAAACAAGGAGCAAGATGGTTATGAATCACCCACTATTGTAAAATCTCTCCTTGAAAATATATTCTGATCTCAGACATGTGACATGATGATGATGACCCTTAACTCTCATGCACCCAATAGATCAGCACATTTGATGTGATCCATTAATACGAGCGTCTGGCATGAGTCCATACCTGCCACAAGTCCTAAAGCCCAATCACAAGGCTGGAGTTCAACCCAATGTTTTTGTGATGTAGAAGGGGAAATTAACGTTTATATTCACATTTTTCCCTGCAAATATGCAACATTCGACATTTCTGTCCTCCTGCTACCTTCTGATTTTATCTTTTTTTTAATTTCAAAATCACTACTGATAAAAAGCAAAATATGACTCAAAGAGTCTTAGGCACCAGTCTGGAGTAAGTTCTAGTCAGGTACAGGTTTCCTTGGGAAATGAAATGTATCCTTAGCATGACACAGAATCAGTGAGGAAAACCCAAGCAGTACTACTGCAGACATACTAGAATGCTACCAAACCAGAAATAGCATAGTTGAATTACTTGTATATAAATGAATAAAAAACCTGGATACTCAAAAATTACTATTTTGTATCAGAAGAGGCAAGATCAGAACAGGAAGAACTTCAGTGGATTTTTTTCCTCTTAAAGGTGCAGTGAGATGCCTGTGTTCCTGATATGACCTAGAAATCGGAAGGTAAGACAACTAGAACAACTAATTTATAATTTTATCACCAGGATGCTCCCTTTCTGACAGGCTGCACAATAAATAGCCTTAGAAACTGTTTGCTCTCTACCACAGGACAATGCCCACTTAACTACCATGTTTTAATCAGGTAAAACAACAATTCAAACTCTACCAAAGACAACCTTAACAGCACAGCTGCTGCTTCAGAGCTCACTTGGGTGAGCACTTATGTCATTGCTAATTTTCACTTGGAAAATGTGATGCTCTTTTACATTGACTGTTCTGTGATCTCCAACATCTTAGTCAAAAAGCAGACATCTGCATTGCAGGCATTTAATGAGACACCACAGGGGCCCCAATATGCCACACTCAAAGCTCCGCATCTGAGGAGGCAGCACTGTGCAGGAGATCAGCACAGTGTAAACTAGGAATGGGCTCCACTTCAGTCAAAGGCAGGAATTAAGCCCCTGGGTTACACCCATGATTGAGGTGGCCAACAGCCCTGCACACTGATGCAGCCTCCTTTCCTCCTTCTTGCGCACATGACATTCCCCTTCTCACATACATATAAGCTCTAGGGGAGTGTTTTTGCCCCTCTCCCAAAGAAGCAGAACACTGCAGTTTCAGGATTTCAGTCCTAACAAGTGGGCACCTATATAAAACACTCTAGCTCAGCACCACTGATACTTCCTTCTGATTTGCAGATAAGCAAGTATTGATCAGATGAATTTCTTCTCAATTGCCCTGACCTCCAACAGATCTGTTCTTCTCACTCTCTGCTTATTCAAGTGACAGGTTTTCCACAGAGAAGCCTCCACACACCTCAGCCATCTTGAAACAATGTCCATGTTAAAATAATTTCTCACCTTCTCAAAAGTTGCAGGGGACAGTATCTGAGCTGTTCAAAAATAAAGCATGTTATTGCAGCACAGAATACTGCCAAGACTCAGTCACCACAGCATCAAGCACAGTGCTTAGCTGATACAGAATACAAAGTTCATTTTACACTGTTTTCCCTTTAGTCTTGTTTCCTTATTGCAAAGGATATTTGTCTAATCTCCTGGAATCCTACCCATGCCATAATTATAAGTGACCTGATTCTGTGTTCCACACATTTTCTCTTTGCAAGCTATCGCTTGGCTTGCCTTCCCTAGAAATTTCTCATCCTGGTGCTTCTTTTTAAAAAAGGAGCTACAAATCGTCATTTAGGATCTATAGATGTTTACAGCTGTGTGTAAGCAAAAGCATTTTGGAATAAAGCTGAATAAGCTCTTAAGTGCATAAAAAGGTTCATATTGCTTGGAAACACGAAAAGAGAAAAGTATGCAAAGTGTAATTTAATACTGGGTCTCTAAAATATCTAGTAACATTTTAGTAGAACTTAAGCCTCTGATGCAAAATTTGGTTACCTAAGCTATTCTGAAATGAGTAAATACAACAAAACAATGACAGTGTTGCTCTATTTGTCTCCTAGCTACGCCACTTAGCCCTTGCAAATGGTAAGATAGGTCATGAATCAGCCATGAGAACGGAAGGAGCCTCAAAACCAAGGGAAAATTAATCTTGAGACAGAGCTAACAACTCTACAGCTAAAATCTGTCAAGAAACAATGAACAGACGAAGATTGCTCACTGTACATGACAAGTTTGTGCAATGATCTATAATGAATACATGAAAAGATATTAAGCATTTGATGGAAATGAACCCAAATATCTTACTAGGAAAATAGTCAAGGGTCCAAATCATGGTAGCAGAGGTAAGACACAGGAAGAGTAGGGACAGAGAGAAGGAAGAAGAGAGGGAGGGAGAGAATTTCAAGGAGTTGAACTGATGGCTGAAAGAAAAAATACCAACTCAAAAAGTTCACTTCACAGCCAAGAAGTTCCCTTTACAGAAAATTAGCTTGTTTGCCCATGTGTCATGGACACCATGCTGAAGCAAGCATTTTAGCCAACAGGCTGGAGGTCAGAGAGGGCCACTGCTCATTTTCAAGGCTGGCACTGCCTACAAAAAGATATGAAAAATTAATTTTTCTTTAGAGATTCAAGTGAAGAAATAAATTTTCCTTGCAGATTCAAAAGTCTGAATTTTTTAGGAAGGAATCTTAGGAATGGACATAACACGGTTAACAATATGGTTAGGTTCAGAGCTGCATGAGAAGTGTGCTTGGTGGTCAGGTGAAATTACAAGATCAAAGTGAGTCCAGAAAGTCTGGAAACAAACGCTTTAGGGTATGAACAGCATTCCTCATCAGCTGCATGACAGCCATAAGTCTGAATACATTCATTACACTGATGTCTCATGTGGTCACAGGTTTGGTTCATAAAATGGTCATAGACTCAGAGAATGGTTTGGGTTGAAAGACATTTAAAGATTCTTTAGTTCTAACCCACCTGTCTGGGGCACCTTTCCACTAGACCAGGTTGCTCAAAACTCCATTCAGCCTGGGCTTCAACACCTCCAGGAATGGGGCATCCACACCTTCCCTGGGCAATCTGTGCCAGGGCTGTAGCACCTCCACACTAATGGATTTCCTCCTAATACCTCTTTCAGTTTAAACCTATTATCCCTTGTCCTATCACTCCAAACCCTTGTAAAATTCCCTCTCCCCAGATCTCTTGCAGCCCCTTTAGGTACTGGAAGGTGCTATAAGATCTCCCTGGAGTCTTCTCTTCTCCAGGCTGAACAAGTCCAGCTGTCTCAGCCTGTCTCTATAGGGAAAGTGCTCCAGCCCCCTGCTCACCTTCATAGCCTCCTTTGGACTTGCTCCAATAGATCCACATCTTTCTTACTGCCCCTCTCTCTGTTGAGGGCCCCAGCACCAGTTCAGTGCTTTGGTATGGCAAGAGAATACTGTGGTTTATGAAATTTGTACTGATGAGGCCTTTCTTAATACTTCAAGAGGTGCTATAAAAGGATCAAGTTTTCTAATTCTTCTCTCACTCTAACCTGAACAGCTGCTAAGAGGTAGAAAAGGGAGACATTATAAAACACAGACATAATTAGTTTGGGCACATTCCAGAATCAAATTAATACTTCCAAACTTTGGTCTGTACTTTATACTAAAAACAGAGCTGCAAACAATTTACATATACTTACGACACAAAAATAGTAAAGACATGAGCAGTAATTGTCAAAAAGTCTATAAGCACTTCAGAAGAGTCATAAGCATACAGATGACTTACTGGGACTCCACAATAAACTCTTAATCATTTATTAAGTATCCATTAATCATTAAGCCCTCATTAATTTTTTATGAGTGTACTCTTTAACAAAATGTATACCCAGGCTGTGAGTTTGAAAATTTCATAATTGTTTTTGAGAACCTACAATGTAAGGCTGTTTGGCAGCTCCTGTTACTCCTTCTCTGAGAAACCACAAGAGCCCAGACCACTTCTCCCAACCTTCAGAAATACAGTCCCTGAGCTCAGAAACCCATTGCTGGGGAGCAATGAATAGGGTTTAGCAATTTTTAATGTGGGATTTAGCTGAAGGGAAACAAAAAAATCCAATTAACATTTTTGCTCATGTGAGTCTGATTTTGTGAATGCTGAAGGATCACTGGGGTGGTGGTTAAAGTGCTTTTGACTAAATTACATTTTGTCCAAATAATATGCTCCATCAAAGCCAAAATATTTCTGAGATTTATCAGATTAAATGAGGTTTCACATGCTGTACTATTAAGACAGGCACTCTTTTACATCTCACCATGGAGAGAGGACAGTAAAAATGCCTTGATTGTGGGGACTGGAGAGAAGCAGATTTTGTTCAGAAAAAATATTTGAAAGGTTTCATATTGGCTCCAGTATAGTATTAAAAATAAATGTAAACCCCTCAAAATCAGTTGTCAAATGTAATTATTATCCTACAGGGAGCCTAGCCTGGGAAGTTGACACCAAAATTAGATTTGGAGAGTGGGGTGAGACAAAAGAGAAAGATTTAGCCTTTTCCTTTATCTAGGCATTGATGCACATGCAATAAACACAAATGGGATTATTAAGAGTTACCTGACAAGAATGAAATTTTCACACTATTGGGCCACTCACAGCAGGTATTTAAACAGCTATTTTGAGTATCATAATTTTGGAAAGACAGGACTGTTAAAGTGGGGAATTTCTCAGGGCAGGGTCCAATATTTTAAAAAGATCTTATCTCTAGTAAGAGTGTTAACAGTTTTAAAACTCAACATACCTTTATAAATAAGAAATTAGCAGAAGACAGAGTAAGGATCATATTCCTACACCTCTGTCATGAAACATCAGGTAGATGCAGAGTCTCCTTAGAGCCTCCTCAACAGAGTATGCCTGGGTCATTTTAATTATGCATGTGCTGCTGACAACCTTGCTCTTTATGTGTTTACTAAAGATGATTAAACATAGTAAAAACTATTAATATGTTTCTAACTTATCCGACAAATCATGACTAATCAATTTAAACTATATAATTAAAGTGACATAAAATTAATCCTTCCGGTTATTCTATTCCATTTTTATAATCACATGCAAAAGATAATTTATATTCACAGCATTTCAACATGATGCAGAGGGCATTTCATCTTGCTTTTTCAATCATTTTTTCTCACAGTTGTGGAGACTAATTCAAAATTCTGCTAGCTTACAATGGCTAAATACAGGACACACTTCTACAGTTGAGTCAGTAAGACAAGAGGAAAAGAGCCTAGCTCTTTTTACAGAGCCTGCTTTGCCAATCCATACAGCAACTCTGTATATAAATTCAACTAGTAAAAAAGACAGACCTCTGTGCTAATTAATGCTTAAAATACACCTAAACTCAGCACCAGCACGAAGCAGACTCAAGTTTTACTAAATCAGATTTCCTGTCTCGTTTCTACTCATCACCATTGGGCTGGTTTTGTCTAGCCCACACAAGGTCAATCTAGAGCTAATGATTTTGGATCACCAAATACCATGGAATTTAGGATGGCACCAAAGCAGGCTACATCACCACACTGGAGGCTCCAGTTGTCAATTCCTGTCAAGTTTTTAATTCAAAGTAAATCTGCAGTAAGGTCTCTTGCTTCAAGGTTAGCCAGATGGATTTGTTGCAGTATTCTTTCTTATTTCCTTTCTTTGTGAACAGTGAATCTTGCAAGCAATACAAGCATAACTAGAAAAGTAAAACTGTTCACTTTGCCTGGAAAGCTGAAGTTGCAATACCTTGGCAGTACAAGCACTAAAATGAACCTGGGGACAGTTTCCCCTCAGCAAAAAGGATTGATTTGTGGCTATGACTTTTGACTCACATAATTTTTGGAAATCATCAAGTGTTTCCATTTCTTAGTTGTTTAGATAAGCAAGATATTAAACATTTTCATCCTCTCTAGGCACCTTTCACACTATTGAAAATATTTTATGTACAGTTCTGCATATTTGACTAGTCTGAGTGAGACATGACATGGAGCAATTCATATCTCTCCCCCTCAGCCCCCAAATAATTTGTTTATTTTTCCCATCTTGTCTAAACATAGCAGGGAGGAGAAGAGCTGATGAATACAGAAACTCCCCATAACAGAACTAAAAACATCTGATCATCCTACAAACCAAAGCACAAACTCATAGAACCCAACTATTTCCACAGTACCAGAGTTTTTTGCACAGGGCTTTGCCTGCTTCAAGTGCTGCTGTACAGCAACCAGCTAAGTGCTCTGCCTGGTTCTTAACTGTGTTAGAAACTGGTCATTATGCCTGAAAACCTGCCCAAAATTATGCATGAGTGGGAACAGGAAATGGTAAACACAAGAAAGTGCAGTGCATCACAGTCCTGTC
Organism: Sterrhoptilus dennistouni; assembly: GCA_013397095.1. Taxonomy (NCBI): domain Eukaryota; kingdom Metazoa; phylum Chordata; class Aves; order Passeriformes; family Zosteropidae; genus Sterrhoptilus; species Sterrhoptilus dennistouni. The sequence goes on along the minus strand of VWZU01004859.1, from coordinate 575,945 downwards.
ATGCTGAGCCTTTGCCATATCTGTGCCTGACAGGGAAGTGTATGAAACTGCTTCATAAAAATGCTCAAACAGCCAGAAAAAACAAGGACAAACTACCTCAGTTGCTATTTCTCCAAACTACAGAGATTCACTCAAATCAAGTAAGCCTCATACTGCCTGTAATAATAAAGTTATGAAGACATTATTATAAACTCTACGTAACCAAGAAAACTTTTATGTCAATTTTCACTTCTTACTTCCAAACTAAGCAAAATCATGAAAGCTGTAATTAAACCGAGTTTAGATATAAAACACAGCCCTGTGTGATGAACACATCATCCATTGCATTTAATCAGTGATTCTGCATGAGGTTGTGGTAGACAAGTAGACTACACTTAGACAAGAAGAATGAAATTTATGTGCTTACACATTACCATATATAAATACTGCCAATTTATTTCTCTTATTAGTTCAACATCCTATCACCAGAGTCTCTTTCACCAGGTTATTTCAACTATGTCCTCTGAAACTGCAAATTCAAAGCCTGAATCTTGATTTAAACCATGTATTTAAAAACATTTTTTAAGTACTTAACAACAGTTTTCAAAAAGGGAAATAAAAATCTTTACATATTTATTCTAAGAAGATGAATTAACCAAACACAGGCTCAGAGGTACCACATACATGAGGCTGCACACCGAGGTAGCATCAATTTTTGAAGAAACAGCAGCTGATAACGTGCACATCATATAGAATTCTTCAACATGTGGGCAGGGAATATTGTACCACAGCAGGAAAAAAAGTGCAACTTTTTGCAAAATACAAAGAAAATCCTGTTTTTTCATGAAAGTGTTGGTGTAAGCTCCTAATAAAGGATTTCAATACAGTAATTATTACCTGATTCACACACTATGGAGCCTGGCTTCAGTTCCAACATCATGGTGATTATAGAGATGTCAGTGGAATACAGAATCTGAGTCCTGTGCGGGAGATTCATGGTCCACAGCTCTGGAGTTGGATGAAGAATGAACACCCATCCTCCTTTACTGCAGGTCACTTTGGAGCCATACTTCTTGCCTATGAGGTCTGTGGAATGCCTGATGACCCCGTACTTAGTCTGTGTCACAGTGCCATGCTGGACTTTCACAGGAAACATGGACTCGTGGCCCAGGAACACAATAGCTGTGTCACCGTCCTTTATCGTATCTCCATACTCAACAAAGCTCATGGTGACAATCTTGTAGTTGCCTGATGATTGTCCCCTAGAGAAGAATAAATGTGTCAGGAGAGTTTCACAGGACCCTGACAGAGCTGAGCCAACAGACATAAAAGCAAGTAATTTTATTTTCTCCAATACAGAACAAAACCACACTGTGCAAATAGGATGCCAGCAAGAGAGCTCCAGGAAGTTCAGGGACCTGCTGTCTGCTGTAGTCTTGATCCAATTACATGAATGTAAGGATCCCACAGATTTGAAAACAACGAGTATTTTTTCTTGGTTTATGGTACATATTAAAGAAACATCAGGAAATACATTATAATTTATTCAGCCTGCTCCACAGTGCTACTGCAGGTTAGTACCAATTTCAGCACCCTGTTCAATTACAGTTCCTGAGCACTCAGAGCATGTTATTAAGTTGTAATTTCTATTCCCATCTTCTTGCTTACTTCTTGGTGATTTACAACATAAAGACATTCTGCCACTTGCCTGGACCTCAGTCACCAGCCATTAGGACCACTAACAAAAGTATATTTGAAAGTTTTCCAAATGAACGTTTAGACACAGGCTAAGGGCATTAATTTATGCATAAACTTGACTAACTATGTGCAAAAAAAAAAAAAAGTGGCCTTTAATTTGCCATTGGGGGTGCAAAGTAATTGTCTGGGAAGTGATCTCCGCTCCAGCTAAATGTAAACAACCATTTGCAAGCTAATGCCAACAGTTGAATCACTTCAGCCCCATGGTCTCAGAGCTGTTTTAGAGAATTACAATTAAACTTTGATGGCTTTGAGAAGACAATCTAGAAATCAGAAGGCAATGAAACCTGACATTGCCTTTCAGATAAAGCAGCTAACTGTCTAAGCTGCAGGTTGATCAGTTCATGCATGAATTGTTTAACCAAGTACTAGGGATCCCAAAGTTAGAGGTTAAAGCCTATGACAGAAGGCTTTGAAAGTCAGATTTCTGATAGTACACCACCCCTGGCAGAATCAAAACTGGTGTTACTTTTAGTTTCAGAATAATTACTGAATTACAGCACTTTTGTGTTGAATGCTTAAGAGTCTGGTCCTGCTTAAAAATCTTCAGTTCTCAAAGTGTAGTTCGGTGTCTGTACTCTGGTTCCTGCCTGGAACTCCATGTAGATCAATTTGCTGTTAAGCAGCTAGATTTATAATTTTTCCACTGCAGTCACTGAGGTTGATAAATAGATGTGCTTGTGGCTGAAACTTCCAAAGCTTATGACATGCTTATTGCATGAGGTGTTCAGATGCCAAGGAAGAAGAGGCTTGTCTGGACATCTGATGAAACAGTAAAAAGGGCATCCCACGAATTCAGAAATGTATACACAAGGGACATCATGAGATAGAACAAATGCTGTCTTCTATAACTTGCACCTCATCGTTATGTTCATGTCTTAATCTTTCATAAATGACACAATTTTCATTCCAGACACTTTCAATGCAGTGCTGTTTTCAGCTCCCACAAGTGTTATTTGAAAGGACCTTGAACAGAATCAATTTCTTTCACATTATTTACTGCAGTTACATCCATGTGTAAAAGACTCCTGTAGCAGGCCTGCAGGAACAGGCTAATTTCTCTCCCTTTGATTACACCAACTGGCTCCCAGCTTCCTTGCCTTCCTTTGAGCCACTATGCTCACCATAGCTAACAGTAACAGCAGTGAATCACAGAATCACCAGGGCTGGAAGGGACCCTTCAGACCACCAAGTCACCCATGTCAGTGCCCGCTGACATCCCAAGTGACACATCTCTCAGGCTCAGACCTCGCCTGCCACATTATGTTCATGCATTTGGGGTAAAATTGGCGTCTGTGAGGAATTTTGGAAGTTTCCTTGCGTCGCCCCCTTGTCAAGGAGCGCAGTGAGCTACAACCACTTCCAATATTTCCCATTCCCTGGCAGTGCAGAGCTCCCACACTGTTACATTTTCCCCCCCGGGCAGCAGGCAGGGGATTGCTGCAGCACCGCTGTGGGGGGAATGGCAGTGAGGGGATGGCAGTGGAGGGAAACTGAGGCCGTGCCCCCCGACACGGGGTCAGGACTTTTCTCTGGGTCTGCCATGGCTGCAGCGACCTAAACCCAACGCCCCAGGAGATTCCTCAAGCCTCACAAATAAAACCACTAACATGATTCTGTGTTTCCCTCAAACACAACCCAGGCACACATCTCTCTTCCCTGACCAGAGGGACCAGGCAGGCCGACCTTTCCACCTGCTGAGGCCCGGCTGGGGGCAAGGGAACCTCCCGCAGAGGAGGCGGGCACAGCCCCCTCCCCGCCCAGGCACATGGAGGCCGGGGAATCCATCCCTGCTCCCGCTGGGCGATGGCCCCGGTGCCAGGGCTGCCCTCAGCCCGCTTCCCTGGCCCGGGGGCGGTAATGGGGCTCCTGCACCCCGGCAGCGCCTCAGCCCGTCCC
>VWZU01004859.1:477625-567059 GCA_013397095.1 Sterrhoptilus dennistouni | reverse complement strand
GTCCCCTCGCCCGGGCGGTGCCCCAGGAGGGCTTTAGAGCCCGGAGAGCTTTGGAGCCCGGGAGAGCCGGCACCTGCGGCCGGCGTGGCGGGGACGGGGCAAGGCTGCTGGAGGTGAAGAACTTTTTTTTCTTTCCTCCTTCTTGGCGCTTGTGGAAGGCGGTGTAGCGACAAAGATGTGAAAGGCGCGGGTGGAACGTGAGCCAAGGTGACCTTTTGGGTGCCTGGCGTTCCCCCGGGCGGTCCGGAGGCTGCCAAGCCCCCAGTGATAGGCTTCCCATCTTTTTCCCCCAGTGACTGCGGTAGGGTCAGCCATGCCCTTCTCAAACAGCCACAACCTCCTGAAGATGAAGCACAAGCCTGAGGATGAGTACCCTGACCTGAAAGCTCACAACAATCACATGGCTAAGGTGCTGACCCCGGACCTGTACCAGAAATTGAGGGATAAACAGACTCCCAGTGGATTTACCCTGGATGATTGCATCCAGACTGGGGTTGACAACCCAGGTAATGGGATCGTTAGGTCTGCATAATGATCTGTTCTCCCTCCTGACTGGAAGTGCTTCTTGACAATGGTACCCAAAGTTCTCAAGCTACTGAGGGACTAAAGCAATCTTCTAAAGCATTGAGAGACTGCTCTAAAGGCATGGCTCTGTTAGGAGGCCATGTTTCCATCAAGCTGTGTTCCATGCTGTGATCTGACATATCAATTCCCAGACACTTCAATTATGTAACTGCTCTGCTAAATACTTTCAATCTGAAGAGAAAAAAAAAAGTCAAACCAAATGCATTCTAATTATAACTCATCTGGGGAGTGGGGGGGGGAAAAAAAAAGTCAGTTTATTTGGCTGTCCTGGTCTATTCCTATTCCAGACTGGTTTTGTGATGTTCTCTAGCACTTCTATGAAAAAGGGGGAGCAGATGTGCTTACATGTTAACATTACAGTATTTATTTTTACTCTAGCAATATCAAAATGGCCCAACTAAATAATCAGAGACTGCCTCCTGATGAGGAGTACCCGGACCTGAGCACCCACAACAACCACATGGCCAAAGTTCTAACCCTGGATTTGTACAAGAAACTGAGAGACAGAGTCACGCCCAGTGGCTTCACCCTGGATGATGTCATTCAGACTGGGGTTGATAATCCTGGTAAAATGCATTGAGAATATTCCGTGTGAACCAGCTGAAGTAACTGGTGCTTTTGAATATGGTGACTTAAAACTAATCTTGTGGAGGTGGTATTTATGAGCAGACTACAGAAATGTAGCTCTGTAGCAGAAGGAGCAAAAAGCAAAGCATGCTTGCTTGCAGCAAAGCATGATTCTTTAGACATAAAGTTCTATGCAGTGATCTAAATTAGCTAGTGAAATTAGATGTGCTGTGCAAATTTGTCCTAAACCAAGCTTGACAAATGAGCATGGTTTAATGACAACAGCTATGGGTTTCCATAGCACTGCATTTGCCTAACTGGGTGAAGTGTAAAATGTAGGGTCTCTCCAAAACGTTTCTATGTAAGAATGAATTTCTAAGTGACTAGACTTGCCACTAAAGAACTCGCCTGGTTAGTGCTGCACTGGAATACAGCCAAATGTCGCTCAAACTTAGCTCTTCTGACTTTATTACCACTCCAGGCCATCCCTTCATAATGACAGTAGGATGCGTGGCTGGTGATGAAGAATCTTATGAAGTGTTCAAGGAGCTCTTTGATCCAGTTATTGAAGACAGGCATGGTGGCTACAAACCAAGTGATCAGCACAAGACCGACCTGAATGCTGATAACCTGCAGGTATAAAGTTTTGATCAGTTACAGATTATTGGTCTGAGGACTGTGAAGTTGTTGGCAGCTGCCTAAACTGATTGCTCAGGCTCTGCCCCCTCACTTCCATGGAGCATGGACCCTTGGGCTGTGGGTCTAGTGCAATCAGCCTGAAGCGCTCTCTGCTGTGGGATGTCAGTAGCTGGGTACAGCTGGGCAGCCTGTGTGCAGCAGAAGCTTTTTTCAGGTGCTGCTGCAGCATGGGTTGTGCCAACACCTTCAGTTCTATTTCCACACAGTCTAACAATCTCTAACTGTCAAATTAAACAACACTGTACTGGGAGTCAAGGACTATGATAAAATTTAAACACTTTCTTCTGTCTGATCTTGGCTCTTGATTACCAGCTTGATTATCATGCTATCGAATAAATATTTTTACAGCTAGGAGTAAGGATTCTTAATCACTTTATGGTTTTTAAATGTTACTGTAAACTAAACTCTGGGAGTTCCTAACTCCATGCTGATTGGCTAGCCATAAATCATATTGAAAATTAGAGAGTTGGGAGAACAGTAATGAATAATTTTCATTTGCAAGAGTAAATATGTACCTATAGAAGGTTTTGCCTCATGTTGATGGCTCTAGATTGTAAATCTGTAAGGGGTAACAGAAGGCCAGACCACAGGCTGAAATGGACGTGAAACTGATGCTCTGGTTAATCCCTGTTTCTAGGACTACTTAGTAGCTGTAGCCTTGGCCTCAGAGCAGTAGTTGTTACAACAGATACACAGTTACACAGATACTTGATGTAATGCTGAAGAAAACAGCCCTGAAGTGCAGCAGTGGCTTACAGGCCAGGTAGTTAATACCTCAGCTGTAAAGTGGATTCTTAAATGCATGGGGGCTACGTGTGTTTAGAGAATGTATCTTGGTAACAGGGTTTTACTTGCTGGTTTCCTAATCTTGTAGGGAGGTGATGACCTGGATCCCAATTACGTGCTGAGTTCCCGTGTCAGAACTGGCAGAAGCATCCGTGGGTTCTGCCTTCCCCCGCACTGCAGTCGAGGAGAGAGGCGGGCGATTGAGAAGCTCTCTGTGGAAGGTAAAGTGAGAGCTGGGTGCATCAGGGACACCAGTCTGTCCTTTGTGCAAGAGGTGTTCTCTGCAGTTTGAAAATGGAGGCACTTGGCAAAAGCCACCTCCCTGGAGACGTAGTCTGAACATGGAGCTCTCCCTGGAAAAGGCTCATTGCATTAGAGCTGCCTCAGCATTGCAGCTTGTAGCTGAGAGCAAGAGCACAGAGGGAAGTTGGACTGCATTAAGTTGACCTCTGCTGATCTCAAAAGCTTCTGTCTGTGTGTATGGGGAAAGAGGTTGGTTCATCAGGGCTCAAACCTGAAATGTAACAGGTATGTAGCAACTGCAGGGCTTGAGTCATGGGGTGCAGTGTTTTGTGGCTGCTTTTAATTGACTTTCATTAATGTTCAGCTTGCTTAGAGATGTAGTCTTGTTCCAAATCTGCAGCTGACTAGAATAAGCCTTGGTTTTCAGTGAAACTTGCAGCTGGTTTGTTTTTTTTAGGGTTTTTTTCCTATTGCCTCCCAGTGCTCAAGGTGCAGTTCTAGAGACTGAAAGTGTAGTTGTTTCAAAACCTCTCAAGGGCAGGGTAACAGTCCTTGGCTGGAATAATACTGCTTGTTATATTCATAACCTTGGTTCTCCTTGGAAGAAAAGCAGTTTCCACTCGTACAGTTCAGCACCAGTAATGATTCTATACTACATGTGAGAAAACAAAGGCTACTTGTATAAACCTGGAAGGTGCAGACAATCATCTGATACTGCCTCAAGTTCTGTACTGCCACAAGGGCATTGCCATTGCAGATGAAATCAAAGGAGGAACCAGATCCAGGAGATCAAACATTGCTGTACTTTGTGTGTGGTCTCCAAAGTGCTGGGATAGTCTAGCACCTTTAGTCCCATTCTAAAAGAGCCTTTCTCTTTCAGCTCTGGGTAGTCTGGATGGTGATCTCAAGGGGAAGTACTATGCTCTGAGGAACATGACTGATGCAGAGCAGCAGCAGCTGATTGATGACCACTTCTTGTTTGACAAGCCAGTTTCTCCTCTTCTCTTGGCATCTGGGATGGCACGAGACTGGCCTGATGCCAGGGGTATCTGGTGAGTGTGTCTGAGGGAGCAGTCACAGAAGTCAAGAAAGTCTTGCAGTTTTGATGGTGACTTGTACTGTTGGGTAAAATAGTAGCATCTCACCCTGTTTTATGTATCTAATGAGAAACTTTTATGGGAAAAGTTGCAGTTAACCAGTGACGTTTAGACAAGTGTTCTTAATCTGGTAAGAACAAGCCAGCTTGGCTAGCCCAGAACCAGAGCCTGCATGGGTTAGTGAACCACCATGCAAAACCTGAATCAGCTTATGGAAGTAGATCACTTGCAAAGGGACAGAAGTGCCTCTACAGTTGGCCGAGAGTAACAAACTGTAGTATGGTCTTAGCTCAGAGTCCATCCTGGATGCTGTTACTCCCTTGTAGTCCTTTCATTCTGCTTGCAGAAACTCACTGGTGCTGGACTAGTCAGGCTTTATCTGTGCTAGTGATGAGCTCTCCCCCTGTTCCCCAGAGACTCAGTGACAGGAGCTGACTAATGCAGAGGTGTGGAATAGAAGGACTCTGCTTGTTTTCAATGTAGGTCACCTACATAAAACTGCATCTCAGGAGCTTCTGCAGCACAATTAACTTGCTCCCTTGTAAGCTAAGGGCTAGGTTTTTATCAACAGGAATGCTCCAATCTTATTACTGCAGCTGTTTCAGTACAACCCAGAGGAAGCATGCTTTGTTTCTGTAGGTCACCTTTAAGATTGCATCATCTACCTGCAGATTGCCAGCACCAGATAGCGCTGTCATCTGAGCATGACTAATCTACAGACTTGAAGTGTAATGTCTTGGTGTTGTCTGCATAAATAACTTTCCTCGGGTACTAGCTAATTTTTGATCCTAATCAAGTTCAGAAATTACCAGCATGATAAACACTGTTGATAGTACTTGCTGTCAGCTGCAGGCTGGGACAGGAGGGAGCTCATTGTTCAGAGGATTTTTATATAGCATCTCTGAAGAGGCCTGATCTAAAATTCATAGTGAAAGTAAGATACAAAGTGCAGTTTGACAGAATCTGACAAAATACTGCTAAAAAGGTTTGTTACACGTGGTGCCATTATGAACGTTATTGTACAGGACTCAAAGTCTGCTGATCACCTTCCTGCAAATTGCTGAGCAGAAATAGCTTAATTTGTAAACTGGGGCCACAGGTGAGCTAGGGGAATGGAGGGGGTTTTAGGTTTTTATACTGTAAGATTAGGTAATGCCATGTTATTACTGACTCTGTAAAGGCCAATTCAAATTACCTCTTGAAAAGAACAGGGTAACTAATACCAGCTTAACTCAGGTCTTGCATGGGCAAAAGAAGGAAGATCAATCTTGTTGAACCATAAGTGAGCCTCTTGAACTAAAAACTGCAGTGATGAGCGATTTGGGACTGTCCTCAAAATGTGAGGTCGGAAAGACAGCAAATGATTGCTTTGTCTCATAGGCACAATGATAACAAGACTTTCCTTGTTTGGATCAATGAGGAGGATCACCTTAGAGTTATTTCCATGCAGAAAGGTGGCAACATGAAGGAAGTATTTACCCGTTTCTGTACTGGACTAACAAAGGTAAATCACTATTGTCTGGGCTGTAGGTTCAAATGGCACATGATTCTCTGGTTAGATCTGAGAACACAGTTTTCAAGCCCCCTAGAGAATTCTCCATGGTTGTGTTTTGTAGCCTGGATCTCTGGGAACACCCTGATGAGATCCAGAGCTGTGAGGGCTCCAAAACATGTGTTTTGGCAAAAAGCCTTATGGCTGTGTAATCTAGAATATGTTTGTTTGATGTGGTAGCACCTTTAATCAAATGTCTCAGCTGTATTTTAAAAAATTTCTACATAGTTCTCTAAAGTTTGAGATGCTTTGTGGGGGAGGAGAAATTGATTGAATGTACATGGGCAAAGCTGGACTCAAGTTTTTAGGCTGGATGCTGTTCTCTACTTCTAGTCTTGATATGAGCTTGAGTTTTACCAGCCCCTTTCCTGATCCTAGGAGATGTGCCAGCTTGACATGTATTAAAATCTGGCTTCCCAACAGATAGTGACATCTAAAAGTGTAGCATTTAAACTTAGCCAGTCTCACTGCTAGGAGCAAGGCCTTAAAAGCCCCTTGTTGGTGACCATTTTTTCCATTGGGAGGGGGTTTATGTGGCTGAAATAGCTGCTCTGAGTGTTGTGGCTGTTGCTGAGCGACTGAAGCTGTAAGTGAGCACTAATGGATGTCCTACAGTCTTAAGGCAGAGAACAGTCTCTAAACATTCATTCTTTCCTATTTATAGATAGAAAGTCTCTTCAAGGCCAAAAACTACGAGTTCATGTGGAATCCCCACTTGGGCTACATCCTGACCTGCCCATCCAACCTTGGAACGGGGCTCCGTGCTGGTGTGCACATCAAGATCCCACACCTTGGGAAACATGAGAAATTTGGAGAAGTCCTCAAGAGACTTAGGCTGCAGAAACGAGGCACAGGTGAGAGTTGATAACACTGATGGGCTGTGTCAGTCTGCCTTAAGACACCAGCAAAAGCCTGGTTATGGCCAGAGCCATCTCTTGGTTCACACTGTCAGTGCCTGTCACACCATCCAAAAGCTAGCCTTGTAAAGCACATGAAGAGAGTTTTCAAATTGTATATTGGAGGAGTTGAGGATGCCAGTGCTCTGCTTAGTATGTACTGTGCTGGCTCTCTAGTTAATGCCCTGTGTGTCATTCTGAGCACCAGATAAGGTGGACCTGCTGACAGCTGTTCCTGTTACAAGCAAAGGTGGGAATCCTGGTTTGACTTACGGCTAGGAGATGGTTCCAGCAGATACTTGTGACCTCAGGTTAGATTGCTCATGGGTCAGAAGAATAAAGAGCTGGCCTAGATGTGTGTTCTGTGGTTCATGTTGGCAATCACACATGGCTTTACCTTCCTGCATGTAGGAGGAGGTGCCAGTGACAGCTTGTAGAGAATAGTCCTGCTGTGCCCCTACCTCAAGTTAGTGAGGGAGGAAAGGCAGATTCTCCTGCTCGAGCTGAGGTCAATGTTGTAACTGAATCTCTTGCTGCAGGTGGTGTGGACACAGCTGCTGTTGGAGGAGTGTTTGATATCTCCAACGCTGATCGTCTCGGCTTCTCTGAGGTGGAGCTGGTGCAGATGGTGGTGGATGGAGTGAAGCTTCTCATTGAAATGGAGAAACGCCTTGAAAAAGGCCAGTCCATTGATGACCTCATGCCAGATCAGAAATAAAGCACTTTATTCTCATGCTTCCTAACTTATTGGATGAATAATAAAATGTCACTCCAATTCAAACCCTTGGGGTCAGAGCCCACTTTAGTTACACTGTAGAGAAGTCTTCCATCCATCTGTGTTAGAGTTTATTTTTTTGATGGTTGAGATGTTGCTGAAAATGAAATAAACTATTGTTTGGTCTGAGATGTCTTAGATATGTTAACTGAATGTCTTTGAGATTTAAGTGACTTGGTTTTCATAGTTATGCTAAATGGTCTGGTTTTGTGTGCAAGCACATCTTCTTAGGTGCACTGCTGCAGACCAGCTGAGTTGAAATGTTGTTAAAGCAGTTTCAAAAATTGAATCTTCTAACTTGATTGTAGTTGCTGTAAATTTGAAAACTAGTGTTAAACATGAGTCACTGCAAACATGCCCTACCTCCAAGGCTTTGACTTGTGCATCTGCTCATGCCAACTATAAACTCTCATTATCCTGAGTACTGCAAGCCAAGCTGGCTCCTGTAAGGAAGGGGAGGCAGGGCTGGGTACAGAGGGCTGTGCTTCTCTTCTCAGATGGGCCCTGGGGAGTGCAGGGCAAGGCTTTGAGGTTAGACTACAGCCCGTGGTATCACTGACCCTGAGCTGCTTTGTGGGGAGAAGATTGCCTTCAATCTAGGGCTGTGCGGAGAGCTGCTGTAAACAACTAGTTGCCCTTTTGAGGGTAAGGGGTGAGGTGAAACCTAGATTAATTTAACCCATGTTTCTCTCTTAAGTCATTCCAGCTCAGCCAGGGCAGGGGTTGGGGGCTGGAAGCTGCCACTTACAGGAAAATACAGCTACTTAGCTTTAGTCAGCTGACTCTTGTTGGCCCCTGCACCAGTTGCCCCATGAACCTAAAACTGAGCAGTATAGTCAATTAAAACATGCTGAATAGTTCTTTCCAAACTGGGCTTGGCTTGCAAGCTCAGGTGCTTCTCTGGGTCAAGATTGCATCGAGTAGGTCTGTTCTCCAGAATGGCTGCACATGTGTGCTTGCTGTGTGGAAGCATCCCATTATTAACACACACGAGCAGCATTTTCCACATGTATTGCTAGCTTGGAGCATCAGACCCTTGGAAAGAACAGCCTTTGCAGCTCATGCAGATGCACCTGCTCAACAGCCCTACCCACTGCTAAAACGCAGCTTTGATGGAGGGAGCGTGACGAGAGGTTGATGCTGAGCTTCTGGGCGTGCAGCTTTATATAGGTTTGCATAGATAACTGAAGATTTCTTTTGTAAAGGCTGTGATATTTTTAAGGCTGTGATTGCAGGCTGTCACTTAGCTGAAGAGATGATTCCAGCTGGAGTAAGCTAATTTAATTTTGGTGAGAAAAGGCTGAGTGAACATTTCAGATAAGATTTTGTTGGTTTTTTTTTTTTCTTTTTCTTTTAATACAGCTTTGTATGTGTTTCAAAGTTAATTGGGTGGGGGAGAGGAGAGTGTATGTAAGAGTTTTGTTCTGTACTGGGTGTTCCTGTGTTTGAGTTAATCAGCACAGGAGTTTTCTGTACAAAGCTTGTGAGAGCAGGGAAGGAAAAGTGGTGCAAGAGACAACCAGTTGGTTCTGTATATCCTTTAGATCCCCCATGCTGTGCTTCATGTCACTGTTCACAGACGCTTGGCAAATAGCTGGTTTTGCTTCTTGTAATCAGAGAGTGTTCATTTAGTGGTGCCTCTCCTCAACAGCGTCGTTACTGCGCTCACAGCAATTACCTAATGGAAGGAGTTGCCTGAAAACTTGTCTATTTTTTTCTAGCTATATCAGCTGGACTAATAAAAACATTTCTCTCTCTATGCATCTTGTTTCTCCTATGTTCCTAAGCTATCAGAGCTGTTAACATCTGTCTGCTTTCAGTCCCTGAGTCCCTGCAGTCTGAGGCAGCACCTGTAGCTGGCTAAACAATTGTGCTCAAAGCAGCAAGGCAGTCTTTAACGCCTGCATCCAACTAGAAAATACTTCTTTTTAATTGGTTTTCTTTCCCACCCACTACTTTGACTGTGCTCCCTCGTGTTGCTGCCATGCGACCATGCTTTTGTTTCAGCTTGTACAGAGCAATTGCAGCTATTTCAGAGAAAGAATGTGTTCTGGCAAAAGCTGGACAACCCCAGGTGGGACTTGCTAAAGACCTCTGATTGAGAGAGAAAGTAAAGCTCCTGCCCCCTCACCTGAACAGCTTTGGTTTGGTCTTTGGCATTTCTCACCCTTGTGCCCTGGGTGTCCATCGTGGATTGTATGGGGCAGCTGCTTGCTTGTGCCCTGGGCACTCAAAGTGGTGCCAGCTGTCAGGCTGCCATGGGCTGGGGTGCTTGGCCTTAAACCCAGGACAGGAAGGTTATTGGTCAGTGCTGTGCTTTTTCCAGGGAACCTGCAATTAACCACATGTGTCCCATAGCTTTTGGAAAGCAGCCGTGTGGCTCCTGCTCTCATCACACCCTACGGTGTTGGCTGTGTCCTCACCAGGCCTGGAGTGGGGACTGCTCTGTTGGTCCCAGCAGTGCTGGGGGTGTGGGCTTGGGGAGGAGAGGGGCCAGGAGCCCTTTGGGCCATCTTTGGGCTTTCCTGTGACATTTCAGCTGAACTTTTCTCCCCCATAGACTGGGGAGCAGGGATGGTCACTGCCATCCTGCTGCTGTGAGGCAGCCCCTCCCTTGTGTTGTCCCCTTTCAGTACCCCTGCTCCTACCGGCTGGAACGTTGTCCCTTGGGAGCTGTGAGACATACACCACTTTTATACCGTTTTAAAGAGAAATTTCTGTTTGTCATTACATTCTCCTCCTAATTGTTTCTGCTTCCCTCAGGGAGCAGCTGCCCAGCCCTGGCTGGTGTGGTGCCAAGCCTTCCCTTTGGACACGCGTGGCACAGGCAGCACACTGCCTGCTGGCACCCCAGGGTCCTTGCTCAAGAAATGGAGCTGCTTGGGAAACCATTTGCCTCTTGTGTGACACTCACTGGCAGCATTAATGCTCCTTATCCCACTTCCATGCTATCTACTGGAAAATGATTCATGGTGTCTCACCCTGTTGTGGGCTGAGCACCATGGCACTGGTGCTGGGCTCTGGGCCCTGGTGTGGGAGGCTGTTGGCCCTCAGAGAAGTGGTCAAGCTCCCCACACGCTCCCTTGTGCCTCTGGGGATGGGGTGGCTGCTGCCCAAGTAGCTCCAGCTGCTCCAGGGAGGCTCCTGCTTCCCAGGACGAGTGGCCAAGCCGTGTGCCTCCTCTCTCACAAAAACATGGGATGGAGCGAGGTGGTTTTACCTGCTGGATGCCTGGTGAGTGCTCTGCCTGGGGCACAGGAGGCTCCTGCTCCAGTCCTGCTCTCCGCAGACGACTCTTGCACAGCTCCAACCGCAGTCTAGGGCAGGGCAATGCTTTCTTCCAGCTTTCCATTTTGCTCAGCATCCATTGCTAGGCCAAGAAGGAAAAGGAAGGTGCTATTGCCTAACATCTCCAGCACTCACCTGGGAGGGTTTAGGCTCCAGCCTGTCCTCAGATGAGTATTACCATATTTTTACGCAACACAGAATAACTTGAGCAGAAGACTTTGAGTGATCTTTGTTCTTTTCTCCACCCACCCACCCACACACAAAAAATGTGGTAGTGTGGTAGGCAAGGCACTCTTCTGAGGATGGAGATGGCATCACAGGCTTTTCATCTCCTGTTTGCTTTGCTTTTCCCCTGGGGAAGCAGCAGCCCAGCAGGCTCCTTTGGCTGCTTCACATTCCTCTGGCTAGTCTGCCTTCCCTCCTCCTAAAAATACATAGTTACAAAGCTGGAAATAGCCTGGGCAACGTTGTCTCCAGCTCTCCCCCAGCGGGGCCGGGCACTTCCCCACCTTCATGGGGCTTTGCTGGACTTCATTTGTCTGCAGTGGAGGGGGAGCCCAGCCCAGCGATGGAGGGCACCCCACAGCACACGATGAGAAGCTGATCACAACTGGGCCTCTTGCATTGCCTGACCCTCTTCCCCTGGTTATAACAGATTTATTTTCTTACACGGAAATCACACAAGTCCCTGACCAGCTGCCCTTTGAGGCCCATATGGGCCACTTGCCCTGGACTCCCAGGCCCCCTCAGCACCTCACTGGCCATGAGCCGCTGGCCAGAGCCAAGGGCTGCCCGAGGTGTCAGTACTGAACCACTGGGCTTCCCCCACCTTTTGAAACACCATCTGGGTGGCTTTTTTGGTCCAAATGCTGCACAGAGCCAGGCTGAGTGTGCCAGGTGGGAAGTAATACCTGCTACACCCACAGTGTGAGTCTAGTGATCAAATTGGCAGCATGAGCTCAGCCCAGGATTGACAATTAACAGGGAAATTCTGCAGTATCAGACAGGGTAAAAATAAACTCAGATGCATCCAAACCTACCAAAGATTTTTGTTTTTCTCCTTCAGCCAGTGAGTAAGACTCCGAGAAACGATTTATATATATATGCACATATATACATATATATGAATTAAACTTTTAAAAGGGCAAAATGCCTCATGCTCAACACCCAGAAAATGGGTAGAAAAATGTTAACGTCGAAGTTTTTAATGAATGTGAAAAGTTCAGTTAAAAATACACAAGAATGGGCAACCCTGAGCTTTCTTCAGTGTAATTTCAGAATAAAACCGGAACTGAAGCTTAATTTACCAAATACACGCAAGCTCCAGATCTTTGCAAAGACCTCAGCTTTTCCCCGTGTTTCGGGCAGGTGGGTGTGAGGTTTGGCTGACAGCTGCAGTCTGGTTGCTTTTTCCACATCCATTATTGATGACAGGAGAGTGAAACTGAGAATAACCTGGAAGACCTTGGAAGTGTCAGCTTATAAATTTGCAGTGACTTATTGTGATGGTGTTTGGTGGTAGCACTCAAGCACAGCAGAGCTTTCCTGGATTACATGGGAAAGAGTGAGACTGGAAAATTACTGAATAAACTCACCTGAAACCCCATGCCTGGTCCAGCAGAGCAGTGAGGACATACACCAAGGGCAGGTTTGCTGGGGTGTCAATAGTGTCTGTTTGCAGTTCAAATGCTGCTGTACATCCAAACTGCAGCAAAGCTGGAGGGTTCAACTCTAGTGCCAGCTCTGCCCATGGGCACTGATGGAGGTTGGGCACTGTC
This sequence comes from Sterrhoptilus dennistouni, assembly GCA_013397095.1. Taxonomy (NCBI): domain Eukaryota; kingdom Metazoa; phylum Chordata; class Aves; order Passeriformes; family Zosteropidae; genus Sterrhoptilus; species Sterrhoptilus dennistouni. The sequence continues at coordinate 554,793 of VWZU01004859.1, read as the reverse complement.
TTTGGCACAGAGGTGACTTCTCCTGCTGTTCTGTCCCAGCTGGCCAGGGACAGGCTGGAGATGCAAGCAAGGTGTCTTTGGGGCATGGCTGGTGAAGGCATTTTGGGCAGGCAAACTGATGTTTCACTGAGGCCTTGCAGTTTGCCCACAGAAACTGGCCACTCTCCCTGCAGGCTGTGGTGAAATCCCCTGAATCATCCCTAATCCCTGCTGGGGCTGACGGTGTTCCCAGGCAGCCGGGCACAGGGTGCTGCCATTACCAGGGAGCTGGCACAGCCATTCCGTGCTGGAGGTGCTGATCCAGAGGCCCTCTTGGAGCCAGTGATTGAATATGTCCAGCTGGGCAGGAGAGGAGAGGGCTCCAGTGGGAATGGACACGGGAGGGGCCATGGAACCACTCTACTCCACGAGCTCTGCTGTGTTCAGCAGAGGGCATCGAGATAGCATTGTCTTGGATTGTTGCTGTAACAGCCTCCAAGCTGGAACTTGTCTGGGGAGAGATGGCTCCAGAAATACTTGTGGGAATATGCATGAGAAGAGGATTGCAATGCCTGGCCCGAGAGTTTCAGCTTCTCTCCATGGAAGAGTAATGGCTGGCTTTTTTTGTTTCCTTTTTTTTTTTTTTTTTTTTTTTTTTTAAATAAGACATTATTTTAAGGGAAAATCTTGAGGATGCTCTTTCCCTCATGGTTGGAATGGGTATCTACCTCCTTCCCTCTGGCTCTGGCATGTCCCCCCTTTGCCCTTGTCAGTGCCCCTTTCCCCTCCTCCATCAGGTGGGTGGGTGGCACAGGGTGCTCTCTGTTCCCACCAAGGGATGGCTGGTAGGACCCCAGTGACACAAATCTTGCACTTGCCAAAAGGGTAGGAAGGGCCATGAGAAATCAAACAGCTCAGGTGTTTCCTGCTACTGAGAGCTTCAGGAGAGGCTTGAGGTTTTCTTATAGCTGTCCTGGGGGCCAAGGAGAGCTGAGGAACAAATGCAAGGTCAGGCATGCATGGCCACATGTGCAGGGGCTGCAGTGTGCCCAGCTGCCCCAGTGCTCAGCTTCTGTGCCCACCAGGTGGTTGGGCACCCCCTAAATCTGCCTGTGGCTCTCCAGAGGCTGATCCCCAGCCCACAGTAGTGCTCACAGCATCCCACAGTGTCCCTGCTCTGCTTCCCACCTCCCAACTCTTTTTGAAGCCCCATCCCAGCAGCAGGAGGTGAGTGCTGGGGATGGCTGCACCTCCTGACGGCCCCAAAAGTCCTGGCCAGAGTCCCCGGCCAGTGGTGACTGTAAATACTGATTCTCACTGCAAGCCACTCCCTGACTGCATTAAGTGGGAGAGAGCCAGGTCTCTGATCCATCAGCAGGGCTGCTCCAGCCAGCCCTGGGCAGGGCTGTGTGAGAGGCACCTAATGCAGCAGCTGCTGGGACTCACACCTTGCACCTGAGCAGCAGCCACCTTGTGCTGCAGCCGAGCTGCCTCTACCCGGTTACTGCTGTGCTTGCTCCAGCTCTTTCCCTGTGGGGCTGTGAAGTGGGGCAGGGCTCACCTGGGCACAAGGCTGAGCCAGCAAGCAGGGACTGGCCAGCCCAGAGCCCCAGGTTGTGTGTTTTCTGTTACTTGGTGGTTTGGCCTTTTTTTTTTTTTTTTTTTTTTTTTGCCATGAAGCCTGTGCTTTGCAGAGACTTGTCAGCTTAGCATGGGGGGAGCTGCCTGCCTCAGATTGCAGCTGAAACAAGGTGCTGAGGACAACCTCAGCATGGGATGGGGACAATCCCTCTCTGCCAGATCTGTCCCCTGCTGCAGCAGGGCAGCACCCCTGGCACAGGGGGCTGGATTCTGAGTGTGTCAATACGGAAGGGTCCTTGTGGCAGTGTGGGGCTCTGCCCTGGCTCACATGCATCACTTCCTGACAGTAGCCTAAATTTTGGACAGAACCAGGCCCCAGTCCTATTGGGAATGATCAGTCTGGCTGCAGCAGCCACCCATGGAGCATCCAGCCTCTCTCCCTGCTGGCAGTCACAGATGCTCAGCACCATTTTGTGCTGGTGGTCACTTGTGTCCTCACACAAGCAGCAGGATTGCATGTTTTGGGATGCAGCCCTCAGCTGCTACCCACTGTCAGAAAGAGACAATGTTCCTCTCCTCTCCTAGGGGTACCAGGATATTTCCAGGAGTGGAGCACCCCTCCCTGCAGCCCCCTCCTGCTCCCTCTAAATGCCTTTGGTGGTCCTGCTGCTTGGGTGTGACACTCCAGAACATGTGTCTGGAAGACCCTTGCATGTGGTATAAAATGCAGCTTTAAAAGCAGACTGAAGCTGTATTTTGTTTTTCCTCACAAGGAATAAAGGATTGTCCCTGTAACAGTATTTATAGAAATTACACCAAGTGGTGGGTCAGCTGAAGAGGCAGATGGCCAGTGTATCTTTTCCAAATAGTTTTATACGAATTAGTGTCAAAACCAGCAATGTTTTTGTGGTTAGTGTATGTTCTCCATCAGCCTGGGCTTTCCTGGAGTACCTGTACAACCTTCTTTTCTTTTAAGATAATTTCCACTGCCACATGGAGATTATTTTCACACAATTTAGTTCAATAGTGAAGCCTCCACCAAGAGGAACTTCCCTGGAGAGCCATCATTTTCTACAGGAGTTAAGTGCTTACCTGACTTGCCTTTCAGCTCAGTTTATTCACTTCCAGTTAAAGCCAGCCCTGAGCAGGGACCACCAAAAACAGAGATTAGATTTCCTAAAAGAGATTTGGAATAAATGCATCAAAAAGATGCATTTATACATCATATATACATATATACAGAAAAACAATGAAATAACATTTATAGACCCAAGAGCTATTTGAGGCTGAATGGGCATGGGAACACTCTTTGAAAAGAACAGAAAACTAGCAAGTGAGGTAAAAACTATTTTTAAGATACTAAGAAACATCTACCAGTGAGGGGAGAAACACTTTGTTGTGTGCCAGAGCTTTTAGTCCCATGACACTTCCAAACACAAACCTCCACCATTAAACTTTATTAATCCTCCTTCTGATTTCTGTGTGGGTCATTTAGAATTACTTAATACTGAGCTCAGGGGAAAACCTAATGAGCCAACCACTAATCTTTGAACTTGGCATAATTCTCTCCTCGCACTTTCTCAACATGTTCTGTCTTGTCCTGCCACCCCACTGAGAAAGGCCTGGAGTGCTGCCAGGGGTGGCCAGTCCAGGCTCACTCTGGCACCCAGGTCATGGTGGCCGTGGCCAAGGGGCTGCAGTTTCCAAACAAACTGTTGTGGGAGAGACTTTGGGACTTGGAAATGAACCTCTCAGAAAGGGTAACTCGTGGTGAGAGACTATTGCCAAGCCACAGTAGGACTGGGATCCTTGGAAAGTAACACAAGGAAATTAGATAGGTTTATATTTGTTTTAAGCAATGGCTCTATACTCTGCATGAAGCATGAGGATAAAACATGTTTTAGCTGCAGATGAAAGCTTGACAGCATTTCCTCTCCTTTCCAAAGTAGAAAAGCCTCTTGCCACACCCCCAGGTGAGGTGATGCTGACCCAGGTGAAGGAGATCCCAGAGTCTGAATGGGAAAAGGAAACAAGATTGCTCCTTCAGCTTATGCCAGGCTTAGTGCTAACAGGACTTTGTGCTTCTCTAATGTTACATTTAGCAAAGCATCATCCAGGCTTTTAACCAGCCCTTGGAGAGTATCTCAGCCCCATCTCACAGCAGTGAGGAAGCTGTTTTGCTGAGGCTGAGGACAGGGTGACAAAGGAGCTCTTGGACATGATCCTCTGCTGTGCTGCTCATCCTCCTCAGAGGTTAAGGTTAACCTGGTCACTCTTCTTCTCCAGATGGAACATAGAGAGAAGAGAAAAAATCCTGGTTTGAGATACAGAATCCTCCTTTAGCTGAGTGTCTCTCTCACTTACAAACTCATCCACATTGCTGGGCAAGAATTTCAACCAAGTATGTTTGTCCCAGCTAGCTGGACTTTATTTATGCCCCTTTTAGTCTGTTCCTTCCTCAAGATTAAAATAAAAACAACAACAAAAGTAAAAATAAAGTACAGAGGTCTCGAGAGAGATCAACCTTTCCTCTCCCTGCTGCCTTTCCTGCAGAAATAGAAAATTCCTGCAGAATTTCTCTTGGGAATGGAAAAGACTGTAAAAAGCACTTTATCAAAGGTGAAAAGCCTTGAGGTCCACTCGCAGCTGGAGACCTTGGTCCCTCCCACAGGTCACCTCCCACCAGTATGAGGAGAGCATCAAAGGGGGCCCCATCCTCCAACCCAGCTCAGGACAGATCCCTGTGCCAACCCAGGTGCTGGCAGCAATATCACCCTGCTGGAGATGTGTCTGAATCCCCCGGGCTCGTTGTTTCAGGCACTGGGCTTTATCCTCCAAGTTTTGGCCGTTTTGAGGGTGGGGCCATACCTTGGGGTGCTGGTGGTGGCAGGATGGGGCTTTGCTGCCCCAGGAGGGCTCAGAGGGCTTGGGAGGCAGCAGGAGAGGTTGCCGAGAGCAGGGGCCACAACAAGGCTCCACCCAAAGGAGCCCCAAGAAGGAAAGGGGGTGAAAGCAGGGAAAGCTGGGGAGAAAACTTGCAGGGTGGGAGCGGGGTCAGAAAGCCAAGGGCAGAGCTGAGCTGCCGTGGCAGGCTGTGTTCCCTGTGTTCTCATGGAAACAGGAGCGATGCCCTCCAGCTTGGCTGTTTTCTCATTTCCTTTTTAAAGGCAGCTCCTGTTTACGCAGAGGAGCGTTCGGGAGCCCCTTCCCGGGGAGGAGCAGGGCAGTGCCGGGGGCACAGCAGGGACAGCCGCCCCTGAGCTGCTCCCCGTTATCTCATCGGGACGGCGGGGGAGCCCCATAAATGGCAGCACCGGCAAACCCCGGTGGGAGGCTCTGGCAGGGCGGGGGTGGCTCCTGGGTCTGCTCTAGGTCAAAGTCACAGCCGGCGGAGCCCAGGAGCGGAGCTGATGTCTTTCGACTTCCCCTCTACACTGAGCAGGCCAAGCATCCTCTAAATAAAAAACCTCCCTTGGCCTCTGTGTAGGAAAAAGCCGCTTTTCGAGCGGCTCGAGCAGAAGACTTCCAAATCAGGGCATCCCAGTCCCGCCGCGGCGCTGGCGCTGCCTGTGCGAGCCCCGGTGCGGAGAGATCTCTGCTCCCTGCGCTGGAAACCGGGGCCTGCCTGTTCCTATTAAAGGACATTGTTTAATCTCCAGCTGGGCTGCTGCTCACGCAGGCTGGAAGCTGCAGCCCAGTAGAAATCCTTGGCAAGCGTCATTAGGACATCAGGTCTGTTTTGGGATGCCAAACAGGAGGGCTGCTGCTGCTACAGCCAAGGGTGCTGAGCCCCATCCCACTGCCTGTGTGCTGCTTCCACGGGGCAGCAACCCCTGCCCTGCCCTGGGACAGACCCACACCAGTGTGGGATCGTGAGACCTGCAGGGCTGGAGGATGCTCTGTGAGCCTGGATGTCACTCTGCAGGTGACAAGACCATGGGTCAGGAGAGGGGACATGGCACCCTGAGGTCCAGCAGGACAAGCTCCACCACGGGGGTGAACACCCACCAGATGCAGTGGACATTGAGGGGTGGCAGCACACAGAGGCACCAGGAACCCCAGTAGGAACCTGGCTGGATTTGGATTTTGGGCTGGGCTCAGGGACACAGGGCTTGGCGGGTGAAGGCTGCCTCCACCATGGGCCATGATCAAACAGCACCTGCAGGAAAGGCACAGTCCTTCACTGACCAGGGTTTCATGACCTTCAATTGCACCACTTTCCAAGCCCAGGCTGAGCCCACAGAAGCAGGTTCTGGACAGGATTACACTTGCCTTTGAAGCTCTATTTCCAGACATTCACCTGCAGGCCACACACCTGGGGCCACCATGAGTTACTGCAATTTGTGACTGACCTGTTTTAAACCACAAATGGTCCCTATTGTTACTTCAGAGTCCACCAAGTTGAGTGGGGCAAAACCTGACACAATGTGTCCTGCAAAGCATTAGAGTTTCTGCTGATGTTTTCACTTCACTGAGGTATAGCCTGGCCCAGAGGTTCACAAAAGCCATAGCTGATGCTGTCCAGGAGCAGTGAAAGGGGCAAAGAGCTCCCTTGCCTTTTCCTACTTACACACTGAGGCATCAAACTTTGCCTTTAGGTCAGGCACAGCCAGGCCTGGCCACCAGCACACTCAGCCATCTCCATCCCTCCTGTCTCCTCCTCCTCCCAGCTCCCCAAAGGCAGGGAGGGGTGCAGACTCATCACAGGAGCAATGACTTTTTCCACAGAAACAGATGCCTGCTTCAGCCAACACACTGTCTTTGTGTTGAGCTCGATCCCACCTATTCTCATTGTCATTGTTGTTATTCTTTCTATAACTGTTTTTCCTCCAGACTTTTGGCTCCAGGAACAAATTACTTCAGCCCTGCCCACTCCCAGGGCTGTGAGGCTTCAAAAGATGTCTGAAAGACCTGTCCTTCCTGGTGACAAGTGCTCCTTCCTTTGAATTCTCTGGGGACAATGTCTACAGCACGTCACAGGTAGGGAGGAGCTGCCCAAGAGAGGAGGACCATGGCTGTGGCCATGGCAGGAGGGATGGAGTTCTGGCAGCCAGCTCAGGAACAGCTTGGGATGGGGCAGGAGGGGAGGGGGGTGATGCTCCTGGCTAGCACCAAACCAGAGGTGGCTTTGATTCTTTGCCAAAGGAGAAAGCTTCTCTTGAATTCAAGCTTATGACAGTCTGAGCAGGAGCCTGTCCTGGAGATTTTATGGATCACTGCAGGCTAAGAGATTCACAAAACAGCTTGCTGATCCTTCAGAAGTGGAAGTGAGGCAGCCACAGTTATCCATCCAGGGAGACTTCAGCATGGATGCCCCAGCTCCCTCTCTGGGACATGCACAGGATACCCCAGGTCCAGCTGATGCAGGTGGCCACGCTCCAGCCACAGCCAGGGCTGTCAGTGAGATGCACAGTCCTTTTCAGCAGCTTCAGACAGACACCAGCTCTGTACAGTGAAGATCCAAGAGACTCTCCAGAGACATCACTGGCTGAACCTCAGAGCTGACTGAATATTTGTGACCTCCAGGAAGGACAGCAGCAGCTTGAACACAGGACAAGTAGCCATAGAGCTGTGGTATTGTGCTTCCTCCTAGTCCTTTGCTGAGTCTTATAAAACAAACCTGAAGGTCCTCCTTGCATACTGTGAATCCCTTCTCCAGGAGAGAAAATTTCAGGAAGGTTCTCACAGTGCTGTGAAAATGTATCACCCCACTTTGCTGAGAAGAAAATCTGGGACCTTCTCAAACTACTCCACTTACATCTACCAACAGAGAGGTTTTGTTGTCCTACATGTCAGACTACCCACAGTCACCGCAGTGGCCAGAAAGAGATCTAACTTAAGCCTTGGGAAAGTCTGACTCCTACTCTTCCTGCCTTGTGACAGACACTTGTACAAGCTGCACCACTCCCTCTGTGAGAGAGCAGGACCTTCCCTTCCTCTTTTGCACAGGCACCAGTCTTGGCCACGTGGAAGGGCAGCAGAAAAGCATCCAGCCAGCCAAAGAAGAAGTTGGTTTAGCAACTAGACAAGAAACCAGACCTCAGAAGTGTCCTGGCCCCAACCCAGTGTGTATTCAGACCACAACAGAGAAATGAAACCAGCTGAGACAGGAAGAGACTTTCTGCTATCATCAGGCAGAGTTTTATCCTTCACCCTGCAGCTCACCCCTTTCTGGGGCTGCTACCAGCCCTGCCAGTCAGAGCTCCGTTGTACAAGTTCAGACAGCAGCCGACCACCCCTAGAGAATGATGTGCCAGTGGGGCTCTTGTTTCCTGTCTGCTCCCCAGGACCTGCCAGGCTGGACCCTTGCTGCAGGCAGGGGTGACCACTGTGACCATGCACTGGTAGTGGGTCCCTGTTACAAGCACTGGGAGGAGGAACAAGTGCCTGTCCTAAAAACTGACCCAATCCTCCAGCAATGCCTGGGAGAAATGTGCCAAGGGAAGGAACTGCTGCTACTCCCTTTTCAAATCCATAGATCTATTCCACCTGCTTCAAAATAGAAGCCAAGATTAGATCATCCCAACCTTTCACCTTCTAGATTTGCCTCCATTTCTGCTCAGCCTTCTGCATCAGGAAATGGCCTATTTAAGGACCCCCAAAGGTCCTTAAGGTCCCCCAAAGGACACCTGCAAAGACAGATTTTAGTACCTTTCCCTGAATCTCAGCACACTCTAGGATTTTCCACGTGGCAGCTGGTGAGTGGGATTGCTGGCAGGCCTTTTTGTCTCCCGTGGCATCAAGGCTGAGCAGGGCTGTGCTCTAGCTCCTACTGGGTTTAACACCTCATTTCCTTTGCTGTCTGCCCCAGAAACATGAGGAAAGGAGGCTCTGTGCCCTTCAGACTCAACAGCAAGTTGCACAGCACCACACAAGCACCAGCAGCTATGGGCTGAAGAACTGGTCTGGGAGCCCAGGTTTGCTGGTGACTGCAGACTCTTTGCATACACACTGATTCCTAAATGAGCACAAGCAGCTGATTGGGTCCTCCCAAGCTGCACAAATAGGATTTAGGAGCTGCACAAATAGGGTTTATGAGCTGCTCATAGAGTCACAGAATGACTTGGGCTGGAAGGGACCTTAAAGACCATCTACTTCCCTCTTCCCTGCCATGGGCAGGGACACCTCCAATTAGACCAGGCTGCTCAAAGTCTCACCCAACCTGGCCTTGAACTGTTCCAGAGACCGGGCATCCACAACTGGAGATGGCAACCTTTTCCACGGGCAACCTGTTTTTACGCCTCAGCCTCTTGCTCTTGCACCAGAAGCCAGGCTGGAGGGTGCTTTGCAGCCAGGTGGGTGTTCAGTCCCCTCTGAGAAGAGACTGAGGCTTAGTTCTCAGCTTGAATGTCGTACCAGCCTCGGTTAGTCACCATCAGGACCGGGGGTGCCTCCTCTTCTGCATTGCACTTCCACACCTACAGCCTGCCTGTGAGGCATCCAGAAAATCCTCCAGCATAGCCAGTGTAACAGGTGTAATCAGCATAACCACAAATTTCAATGCAGCACCATGCTGATCCAGAGCTTTACTTCCAGGCTTTTGGTTTTTCATTTAGCAGCATGTCTATCTTTGGTTCAGTCCCAATTTAGGACTTGTTTTCATCCCCTGCTTTCCCTGAACTCTGCTGCTAGATCAATGAAACTCAGCTTTGCAATGAAACGTGGAATGCTACTGCTCCCAAGACAGAAAACTGGGAAAAGGCATCATCTGAGTGACAAAAAAAAAGGCAAGGATGAAACATTCTTTATTCTCACATGTTGTTGGAGGACAGAAGGGGAGGGTAAGATAGAGGTAACAGTAAGTTAATGAGAAATGCTGGTTGCTGGTTAAATAAACAGCATGTGTCTGTCCCTATAAACCTTGGCTCTCGTCCCCCTGCTTTATTTTTATCCTCGATGAATGCTTTTGTCACTGCCTTTACTTCTACTGCTTTGCAAAGGTGGTTCCACATTTCCCCACTTCTTCAGCAGAATTAGCCAGACATAAGACCATTTTTTTTCTGACTATTTTGCATCACGCAACACCCACCCTGGCAGACCCAGCTCATAATGTCAGCAGTAGACAGGAAATTGGAGAAGCATCTTTCATTTTTTAAGCTACCCAAGTTATTTGGTGCACAAACCAGAGCTCAGCTCCCCTTTTCACCCAGCAGAATTCTCCCCTGTTCCATCAGGATTCACCCAAAGTGCTGCTCTGACCTAAAAAGTGACCTTTAAAGACGAGATGCCTCTTGGCCAGCAGCTCTGGTCCCTGCTGTGAACTGTCACAGTTTTTGGGCTGGTTTCCCAGAGAAACAAGCCTCATGTAGCCACACACTGTGTGTAAGAGCTTGGGCTCATGTAGGCTCAGTCTGCGCCCCCTGGAGCTGTGGCACCTGGAGCAGGGCTGATGGGTCAGAGAGAAACCTCCCTGCCTGTGCCCTGAGCAGAGCTCAGAGTAGGAATGAGCCCCTCCATGCAGCCCCTGTGGGCTGCAGCTTCACTCTAAGAGCTGTTTGTTCCAACAGACTGTGAGACAATACGGGAAACAGTGCACCGGGCTCCAGACTCACATCCACACAAGCAAGGGGCCCTTTGAAGTGGCGCTCACTGAGCTCCTCTTCTGTCACTGATAAGCTCCCACCATGTCTCCTTTTTTACCTTCCCATGTCCAAGTGGAGCTCAAGGGCAACCAGGGAGAAAAATAGATGTAGTTTCCCTCAGGAATATGGCCAGGACAAGCTTTTGCTCCTGCTTGTGGCAGCCTTGCAGTGAGAACAGGCTGCTCCCTGACAGCCTCAAAGGCAGGACAGCCCTGCCCCATCCATGAGCACCCAGAGGCCTCACAGCCCCTCGCTGGGGTGTTCTGGGGATGTGCACCCTGCCCATCACTGCACAGGTCCCCACACATCACAGGATACACCCAATAAAGAGCATCTGGTGAGGTGGTTGATTCCCTAAGGAGAGGCCTGGAAAACACCCAGATCTGGAACTGAAGCCATCCAGAACTGATGACTCTCTTCCCCCCTATCCTAGGGACTGCTCTACATTCTAGATTCATTACAGCCTTGACTTTAATTGAGCTAAGCCATCCTGCAGACCTGGACTCACTTCAGTGACTGAACACTGAGGAGCTCCTGTTGCTCTTTCCAGGCTTTGCACTATGGACCAGCATGGAGATGCTTCCCATGAGAGCACTTGTACTCTTTCTCCAGCTAGAAAAACCACTCACAGATTTGGTCTGTAGAGACTCATGGAGCTCTGACACCACAGGAGACCTTAAAAAGGGACTGTCCCTTGAAGCAAGACTTAGATGGGTTCAGCCAAGGCTTGTCTCTGGAGATAAGGAGCAAGCAACAAGTTTTGGAAGCCAAGGATAAAGAGGTTCATCAAGGGGTCAGTTAGATAAAACCACTAAAATATATTTGACCTAACGAAGTTACTCTGGTGGCTGCTCCCAGATCAGTGATGAGGAACAGAACTTCCCAACAGCAAAACTCTGCTTTTACTGCTCCCATTGCAGTCACACACAACAGGGTGAACTCTGTGCATGCTCCTCACCACAACCAACACTCCAGGAATTGCCTTGGGAGGCCCAGAAAAGGGCTCAGCAGCAGCCCATGGTTCTGGGACTGCAGGAAGGAGGGGATGAGACACAGGACTCCTTCACAGAACAAGCACAGAGGAGCCTGAAATAAACAGCTTCTCCATTCCCACTTGCCAAGTCCAAACACCCCAGTGAGAAATATTAGTACCAGTCACTATTAATCCCACAACAGCAAAACTTGGATTACAATACAAGTGAAAGCTGGAGCAAAATATGTGATTTGAAACAAGCTCCTGAGCAAATAAGGAAGTTTTACTTCTTGCCTACTTGAAGCACATGTGACATGATTTGTTTGAAGAATAAAATAGACTGCAGGCATGGAAAATGCCAGGCATAAAGCTTTAGAGAGTTACTAACAGTGGAATATAAATGGCAAGTGATCCCAGATTATTTTAGAAAAGCCTGGCTGCAATTTACAGCCTTGATTAGACTGATTACTAAAGGATGAACAGCAAAATAACTTCAGTAATTAAATTTCCGAAGAGGAAACCAAAGGTTCTTACTCGTAAAATGAGCTGCAAATGAATTTAAATATTCAATATGACTTTTGCCCTTCTCAGCAGAAGAGCATGCTGCCTGACATGGTCATTTTATAGGAAAGGAGACTGAACAAGGCTTAACAAAGAAGTGAAAAAGGGTTTTGTAGCCCTACAAATTTTCCATGGGAAAGGTAAAGCCCATTGGAACTACATTTCAGCTCAGAAAGCAATACAACTTAATGGGAAAAAAAAAGTATCAGTAGGGTGTATTTCAACTTGAAATACAGTTTCCATGAATATCTTGTGGCCAGTTTTCCTCCGTAAAGCTTTGAAGTCAAAGTTGTCCGAGCGGACGGTAGCACCGACAACTGATGTGAAATCGCAGGGAGGGACTGATCCATGGAACTCCTCTCGAAAAAAATTCCAAGAGAATCCCAACCAGAGCTGTTTCTGCGTTTGGGAGACATCCTGTGGCCGCTGCAGACACTGCACCGACTCTCCGCAGCTCGCCTTGCCGTGCAGAAGGGACCGACCGACAGACCATCCATCAATCCACCCGTCCACCCATCCGTCCATCCATCCATCCCACGCCACCGACATTTCAGCGGGTACCCCCCGCCACCAGCCCCGGCTCCCCGGGCACCACAGACACAGGACATTGCGACAATGCCTCCAAGCTCCTATCAGTGTGTTTTTCCCATCCATGTGGAAACACGTGTGAAAACACTTCATTTCATGCCTTTTGACTGTGAGCTGGGGGAGGAAATTATTCCATGCTTAGAAACTTTGCTGTTTGTTCTAAGGTCTTGCTAAGAGGCACCTCAAGGCAAACAGGATTTTACCTCGAGACAGGCAAATGACTGAAAACCATGGGATTGTTAACACCAGTAGAGTTTTACTTTCTGATTTTGCATCTCCACGTGTTTTAACAGAATTATTTTCATGGTGAGGTATTTTGTTATCTGATTTTATTCACCTAATACATTCAATGTGATCAGTAACTACAAGGAAACACAAACTGTACAAATATTTTGGTTTTATGCCCTGAATTTTTAAAGGATGTTAAATGATAACGTAAGGGTATAAATGGAATGAGAACTGCAACATTTCTATGCCTTGAAATTCTATGCCTTGAAATTCTATGCTGTGGTTCCCACAGCAACCATAACCATGGCCACTTCTCATGGATTTTACATTCGAGTCTGAACACGCTGTTTCAAGTGCTCAACATACATAAGCAAAAAATAGGCAAAAGCTCTTTTTTTCCGGTGCAATAAACATCTTACCTGCTAAGTCACAACCAGTGACCAATTAAGGTGTTAATGGCACTCGTAGGTGAAGGTGAAATCCCAACAGCTGACAATTAATGCCCGAAATGTGGCTTCTGTGCAGAGATACCTGCAGGATTCCAAGTGTTGGTATTGATACCCTTCTGATTTCTGTTATTGCTGGAACAAGAGCCTGCTGTTTGTACCAAAGGTTAAAGCATTCTTAGAAGGCCAAAAGAGAACAGTTAAGGGTCTTTCAAATCCTTTTGTTTCGAAAACCAAACTGTTTCAACTTCAGAAGCACTCAGCGGTCAAGAGACTGTTCCTCCGTGGTTTTGCTTATTTTATCCAGGCCCTTTGCTTGGAGGCAGTGTCAGAAACGGGAACATGAAAACCATCAAGTTATCCAAGTAAGTTTACTGGTTTGCCAGAAGTAAGGAGCATGCAGAGACAGCAATCCCTATACCCCCTTGTTCTTGGTTTGCTTTAAGCATTTACTGCTGTTGCAATGCAGGACTCTGATTGGTCTTGGGTATGAAAAACTTGAACTTCTAAAAAAAAATTCATTTCTTTAGGTTGAGCTTTATCCAAAGCTCATGCTCCTTCCTGCTGGATCACCATTTATTCTCTGAAGTGATGGAGTAATTGTCAGTTGTGAAATCAATGAAATAATTCACTGCTACTGGAGGGGAAAAACTCCAGTCAAAGGTGGAAGTTTTGAAACTCCACTTCATCAGAATGTCAAATTAGGGGTTTAATTGGCAGCACCAGTGACCTGTAATAACATGAGCCTGTCTTTACTGGAAAGCTCCAGGACTTTTCTATGAAAACTTACAGAAATTAGTTTGTATGGACAGTTACAAGTCTACATATTTAAAATTAAATGTCAATCCACAGTGGTACCAGCTTTCCAAAACTGTATTTATTCCTAAACATCTGCAGTGTAAATTAGAACCCCAAATTTTACATTAGTACGACCCGCCCTCCCCAGATGGCAGAAATACCATCAACTACTGAAATTCTCTAAATATTTACCACTTTAGGCTACTAAGATGTGGTCTTGGATAGCACAGCAATAAACACCCTACCAGTCCCCCCTGAAATACAGAGATTGACACTGGCTGCAGGGGGCTCTGCCCACACCAGGGATACCTGAGCCCTTTGGGGACAGTGACCACCATGACTGAGCAGGTTCCAGCCCAGGGGGCTGGGCACATCCTGCTGCTCCAGACCAGGGCTGCACAGAGAGCAGCTCTCTGCCTTGGCTGTAGGCCTAATTAAATTGCAATCCACAACGTGGTCTGTGACACAGCAGCTGTGGGAAACACTGATTAAAAGCCTCTGCACATTATCCCAATGGGTCCATGTATAGCTGAGCTTTTAACTGAATTGGAGAGAGCTCTTATTTAAATTCCAGATACGCCACAGTCCTTCCATATGACTGGGAGGACTACTGAACCCTGCACTTAATTTCTGCAACATAAATGTATGGATATTAATTCCATATTTTTATAAATAATCTATCTTGACACAAACCTCTAACAACAACAAAAAAACCAGGACACAGTATCTTGCTATATTTCATCTTGAAGCCTCACTGTTATGCAAGAGAAAAGGCTAAACCTTGCCCAAGCTTGAACAGAAGTAGTGTGCAAAACACTTAGCCCAGCAGGACTAGCTGTTCCTCCAGCCTACCTCTCTCTACTTCTTCTCAACATGATCAAGGACCTCAGATCTTGTAAAGAGGTCAAATAAACTGAAGTGTTTCAGAAATCCTAAGTACAGGGAAGGTTTGCATAAGAAAGAGAGTATCTGAACTTGTTCCTGCTCAGTGTTCATTATTTTATGTATGTATCTTTAAACGGTTTTATTTAATGAAATAAAACCCTGCAACCCTAACACTTAATGCATTTTTCTCTGCCAGATCCAGCAATCTAAAGACACCTTCAGTGCTGGCTGACACAGGTTTCAGTGATGCAAACCTTCAGTCATGAGCCCATTACAATCAACCCCCAGCACAGCACTTAGACCACACATTCCTGGACACCAGTCATGTCATTAAGTAAAAAAGCTTCTCAGTTGCTGTTCATGTGTTGCAAAACACCAAGACCTCCTGCTGCCTCCTCACCACACACTGACCTCTGATTATTTTTAAAACTTGCCCTTGAAGGTGAGAAAATCCAGCTGTGGTTCTGCAGACTCCCATCAGCAGCGGTACCTGCAAACCTACAGAGATTCCCAAGAAACATGAACAGGTAAAAAGCCTGTGTTGGGGAAGCAGTTTATCTTTGGTTCAGAGAGCTGAAGAAAGAATTTTCCTTCCCAGGCAGCTCCCAGAGGCTTGAACACCATGCTTGCAGGATGCTAAATATTCTCACAACTCGGTAATTTTACAAGGCATTTGGGGAGGAAGCTGTTAAAAATCTTTTTCTGATTATAGTAAGTGATTTGTTTTTAATACCTCAGATAAAAATTTACGCTGAAAGAACCTTTTGAGAACACTTTAAGAAAAAATACCAAAGTACAAATTTTAAATATCCGAAGTATGATACTGGTGCACTTTTTAGAAACACTTACATACTTAACAGGTGAAGTAGGAAGAGAGTATTTCAGAAAACATTTAATATGAAATCTTTTGGAACTTCCATCGAATACAGATTTACATAATTTATCAGAACACTTTTTCAGTTCAGACAACAAAGTGCACTGCCAGGTGAAAAAAACACATTTGGAGGAGTGCTTAAAACGTAGGGAGTGAAAGGATAGGTGACCATTCACCTGAGAAAGTACAATGACTGCCCTGAAATGTCTTATTGCTATTACAAAATGGAGTTTTCATGGAAAAAACCCATACTGAGCAGCACAGGCATGGGCAGAGCACTGAAAGCCAACTGAACTCCGGCAGCACCTGGAGTTCTCAAGCCATGGCATGATACAGAATATACAGAGAATAAAATGCAAATCCAGGAATATTTACTACATTTAACAACTATGATTACCCTTTAAACTAGCATAATCAATATCAATGCTTAGGGGGGAAGAGAGGGGAAGTCTGCTGCCTTCACAGACTACAGATCACAAGAGCTAACCCGCAAAATATTAAGGACTTTGCATTTTCACCTCGGGTCAAATCTGAACTGTGTACTATGAGTAACTACTAGCTCACTGCAAATTTAAAATGCAAATTTAGGCTCCAGTTTAAAGCACATGTTAAGTACATGCGTAAGTGCTTCACTGAAATATAACCACAAAACATTAATACAAAAGGTCAAGTAGATAATGCAGGGTATTATCTACACGAGTCCTCGATGAAATAAACTGAGTATCGGTAGGAAACAACGCATGAAGAAATCTCTTCATTTTCTAGTTTGCAAAATCAAATCCGCTTCACCGCTGTGATGGTTAAAAACTTGAACTTCTACCAGAGCAGGGGCAATCCCAGAGCAGCTGCACATCCTACCCAGAGCTAGTTGGCCATCAGAGTCCATCGGGGCTGGCTCCACACTGCACGGGACAGGGGACAGTGACTCCCTCGGCAGCGCGGCCAGAGACACTGGCACAGAGCCATCCAAAGCAACGCAACCGGAGCCAAGGGGAAGCATGCTGGAAGAGAGCTGCAAGGAAAAGCTTCAACTGCTCCTGCCTATGGCTGTGGTTTAGCAAGCTGGATGTTTGGACAGAGATCAGTAGCAAATTTGATTCCCACTTCTGGGTTTCAACGCTGAGGGGTGCCCAGAAGGTGAGGGACAGCACTGCCCAACCTGCAGCAAGGCCTCGGCACCACTTGGATGTGGCTTGTGGCAGAGAATGGCCATGATTTGAGTCCCTTTGTGCTTTGTGTCAGCCTGACCTACTGTAACACGGCAAACCCGCTCAGAAAAAAACCCACTACTCAGCAATTAGCACCTCCTTTTACACTGCCTCATTCCCTGGAGGAACAAGAAATGTTCTTAGCTGCGATCAATACTCATAAGCCAAAAGGACAAAAGTACAGTTTTAGTAGTTTAGCAGAAGCTGCAGAAGAATGGAAGCGTTTACCCAAGTATTAATGCACAAATTAACTACATTATTAAAATTTGATTCAGACTTAAATAATAAATAGGTGGGCAAAATATAATGCAAGACTTACTCAGTAAAAGTGAATTTTTAATCATCTCATGAGATCTACTTAGAAAACAGGACTAATAATGTTCACAACCATAAATCCAAACCCTTCACACACTTTTTTTTTTCTTAACACAGCAGTGAACTGTAAACCTGTGTTTACTGGTTATCGCTTCAGTCATTTTAAATATTAACTCAAGTGTTTCCTCCTTGGCCATTTCAATTTTTAGCACCAAAATTAGCCCAAAAAGAGGTACTGGTACAGCTCAATGTTGTAAATGAATTGTTTACATATAATACTTTATATATTATACACACATACTGTACATTCACACATCCACACAAACAGGAGGCATATTTAAATGAATATATTCTTGTGTTTCAATTTGTTGTCAAAGACTTAGGAGCAATGGAAATAAAGCAGAAGGGGTAATATTTTACATAGTAGGCAACTTTAATGCTGTAGTGCACTTATAAAAAAGTCCAACTCTCCCTCCCAGCTCAGCAGCTTTTTTTTTTAATATCACTATTCAGAAGGATGCAGAAGTTATTGCCTAAATGTTATTCTATACATTTCCATCGGAATTCTCAAAAACACTTTAAATTGCTAACTAATTTACAACTTAACTATTTTTTTCTTGTTACAGCTTTAACTCATTGGCAATTTTGGAAGCAATGTTTTTGAAAGCTATGGATGTTCCCGATATCCGCTTAAAGCGAACTCCGTTCAGGGACAGTCTTGGCAGTTTACACACCTCCATCTCCCACTGTACAAGGTTTTCTGCGTGCCCATCCCCATGGACACAGAAAAGCAAGAAACGCTCTCTTTGTTCATAGTCACAATTATTGGCATCCAGGACCTTTCGTATTTCCCTCATCATGTCATTGGGATCCATGGAGCTGGTGGTTTTCATGCTCCAGGTAAAACGCAGCGACCGAGGCTTGGCTTCCTTGTTCTCGTCCTTCTGATCCACGGCTACATTGCGGCTGAAAGACAGGAATTTGGGAGTGAGCAGGGCCAGCCACCCTCCCCAGGGGCCACGTTAGTGAAGCCGACACTCAACGCACACCACCTGGATTAGAGCAGCGCTGGAGGCTCCGGCTGTGCCAAGCCCCGCTCCCCCAGCTGCTGTACACACACAGAGTCAGGGGAAAGCTGCAGCTGCCGGGGCTGGAACCAAAGTACGGCACGAGATGTGACACAACTGGCACTCACTGGATTCAGGAGCGTGGGGGCAATGACCTTCTGGGGGCAGGACTACATGCAGCACCTACGACCTGATTTTAAGGCAGGTTCTGCTCAAAACTACTCCTGGGGCATGGGGGCAGCTGAAACAGCAGCTCTGTGCTAGAAGTTTCTGGAACATTGAAATAACAACTCCCTGTGACAGGAGGGTGCTCAGACCAGGCCATGGGAGGTGCCCACTCAGAGGGAGTGGGGTGAGCCCATGTACAAAGGTGCTGGGGGTTCCTCTGCACCTCCTCCTGAGCAGCAGCTGGGAGATCAAGCCCAGGAAGGGCCTGTGGAGCCCCACAGCAGCTGGCTGCAAGCAGAAGGAAGGACAGGAGGATCAGGGTCACCCACCTGCTGCCCAGGGTCAATATGAGCCCCCAGACCTGGGCTGGCTCAGTTACACTCTGGCCTCCCTGCGCTGGGGTGAGTTTGAGGTGATCCCTAGGGACACACCATGCTGCAGGCCCTGGGGGTTGCCTCAGAGAGGAGATGCTTCCTCCTAAGTTGGCCAGCAATTCTTTAAATACCAACCACTGACAGAGGTAAAGTGATGAAATCTTCTGCAGCTACAAGCTCTGCAGTTAAGTGCCTCTGAGGGGAATGTGCATAAAGAGAGCTGGAATTCACTATTA
Source organism: Sterrhoptilus dennistouni (assembly GCA_013397095.1). Lineage (NCBI taxonomy): Eukaryota > Metazoa > Chordata > Aves > Passeriformes > Zosteropidae > Sterrhoptilus > Sterrhoptilus dennistouni. The sequence goes on along the minus strand of VWZU01004859.1, from coordinate 535,930 downwards.
GACACCTCTTCAACATAGTTTGTAAAGATAGTGAGAGGGTACTATTATTATCACAGTTTTAAGAGATGAAGCACAAAATATTGAGGGTGTGTTTCCCAAATCTACAACTTTTTTTTTTAGTAAAAAAGCTTTTCTTTTGGTATGGATAAGTGAAGTTAAACAGGACAAAGGAAGGAAAGAAAGAAAGAAATGTTCCAGAAATTTCTAGTTTGCAATCATTCTTCTACTTAAATTAAAATCAGTAGTCATGCAGCTAAAGAATAAGGAACTACATTTGGACTTCTAGGGACAAAATATGGATTTGTTTTGTGAATATTGGTACACTGTCAGTCACCTCTCCAAATTTAATTAACTATATTGACTGTCATACTTAACTATTTTCTGAAAATAGGTAACCTGACTAACCCCCAACCATGCAGTTTAGGTCTCATGTTAAGCCTCCATATTAAGCCAAGCTGCTCTTTGAAATAGATGGCAATGGTTACACCACGTTTTATTTCTACTACCATTAAGCAGGCAATTATGAAAAAGTTAAATAAAAAGTGATAGCAAGGCCACAACTAAATAAATATATTTCTCAAATATAAACTATTTCATAATTCTCCTATTAAAAGACTTCTTGTGACTGTGAGAGTCATAAGACTATGCAATGTGATTTGCCAGATGTTATAAAACTCATCCCACAAATTAAAGAGTATTCTGTTTTAAGGTTTTAATTTAATAAGACTGTAAAGGGCCAGGGAAAACCTCAACTTTTATTCAATGTTCATTTCATTTTTGGAAGCTTATTCTCCTTGAAAACAGTTTGCAAAACCAGCAGTCTGATAATTTCTAACTTTTTTTTTTTTTAATATGGAATGTTTTTTGATTTTGGAAGAAGAGTAAAACATGAGAAATATTTAACTACCTCTGATTTTGGAGATGAGAAATATCTTATCACGTTTCAGCGGTTATTCCACACATTTGCAGCCTCACTAGATACCACTTATCTACACATCTACACAACAACAGCAAATTACAATGACTAAAATGCAAAAAAAAAAAAAAAAAAAAACAACACCAAAAACAAAAAAAAACCACCACACAAGGGAAAAGGCAACAGGAAAGATGAAAGTTTAGAACCAAGTCAGTCAGTGCTTTAATAGCTGTTTTGCAGACAGAAATGCTTCTTTGTTTAGTTCCAATGACGTACATGAAACAAAAGCTGCTGCCTGAAGCCACTATGCCACATAATCAAGGGGAGAAAGGTTCAAACTCACCTAAATAACATTTTAAACAAAAATTTTACCCTCACCTTGAGCCCTCAAATCTCCCGTTCCTCTCATATTCAGTCGGGAGCCTCAATGAAAAGAATGCAGAAGCAAAAGGAAGTGGGAAAGAGAAGACAAATCTTACACTACAATATATAATATCTGAGTAGTTGCTAAAAGATACTGCAATCATACCAAAGGTGTGTTAAAATACAAAACAACAAAGATGTAAAGAACCTGGTAGGTTAGGCCAAACTCAGAGTGTACCATATTGTCAAACCAAATGGAAGCCTATAAACTCATTTTTAAACTGACCATAACTAATTTTAACAGTATATGTTTATACATTAAATCTGTAGAACTCACTGAATAAATCTGAAGTTCTAAAAGCAGAAAATGTGGAACTAAAGTTACAAAGCATATTCAAGTGACTGTATTATTTACTAAGTATCTCCCAGAAGAGAAATAAGTCCCAAATATTTTTAGGCTAATGTTATTTAAAAGTTTTATCTGGAATGAAGTATATATATGAAAAAATCCCCATGACTATTTACAGACAAGTCTGATCACCTTGTGTATCTGCATGCTCATCAGATTTGAGGAGTTCAAACAATACCAAAATACCTTATGAAAAAGATGTGTATACATTTTAACAGAGCTTTAAGAGCTAAATCCAAGATTTCTCAAGCTGTGATAATTCCATCCTATTAATTCCTACACTGATGCATCTTCCCCACCCAAGAACAAGCTTAAGTTTTCTGTCTTCTTGCAGTGCTTAAGGCTACACTGCTGGTCATTACTATCTATTGAAAGCCCTGGATCAAGAAGAATTAAGGGGAAAATTATCTTTCTTGACTTTCCCATTGTTGAAGAAGGATGGTTCAATATATCAGCATTAACTCTGCTCAGAGGGATGCTGCCTGTGCACTGCTCTCATCCAGACTAAGGCAGTACATGCTTTCCTGAGTAACACAAACACAGCAGGTGTCTAGGGACAGGGATGTAAGACAGCAACCTTATTTTCTGATGCAGAGTGATATTTATATCAGGGTGTGTGGGGTGTTACAAGGTGTGATTTCCTCCTTTCCTTCCTTTTGAGAGCTGTGGTGAGGGATCAGCCTTGCAAGGTGACTCTGGTAGTCCCTGTCACAGGAGCTGTCCTGGCACTGTGAGGGGCAGGGTGGCAGCACTGGCTGTCTGAGCCACAGAACCAGCCCAAATTCAACTCAGGTGCTACAGTAAAGCAACTGCACTGAACAGGGTGCAAAGCTGCTTAGCTGAGAGCTGCTGGTCATGGCAGCATTGATCAGAACTCTGCTCTCTGAGGTACCACAGCTCATGGTACAACAGGGACAATGTCACTGGCAAATGAACAGCTGCCATAAGCAAAAAAGATACAAAAAAATGAGAAGACAATTGGAAGTTCCAGTGCAAAGTGGGCAGGTTTTGTAGTTATTTTCATGAGATCTTGTGCCACTAATCTATGGTGGATGTAAGAGAAGGTGGAAAAAGATTTTTCATGCCTGTATATACAGAGTCCATGAAGTCATCCTCTGGGACAGCTCTACAGGACCAAAAAAGGGGTAGGTAGAAACCACCACATGTACCAACCAAACAGATCCTCTCCTTTCAGATGATTGTTTTACTGGGCAAAGCAACCAACAAGTTAGAAAACACTCCTCAACTGAAAAATTAAAAGTACTTAAAGAGCCTTCTGTGCTCCTATGAAGTGGAAGAGCTGCAAACATTTATGGATTTTTGTTGGTTTGTGTTTTGTTTTGAAACTTGCCAAAGGTTGCAGAAAATGGGAGCACAACCAGTTTTCCCAACAATGAATGGCCTTACTGTTGCTGGAATCTGACCAGGAAAGTCTGTAAGGAAAAATCCCTACTGATGTTCTGACACACTTATCAGTTTGAAATTAAGCCAAAGTATTCTGTTTGTAAACCACTGTACTCTAAATCTAAGAAAGTTCATTATGTAGAATATACCTGCCACTTTGAAATAATAAACACTCTCATGGAAGCCCCTCAGAAAATCCTCACTTTGCTCAGTTTTTCCATGCATCAACGTTCCATTCATTGAGCAGGAGGAACTGCACGGAGTGACACAACCTCATATGTGAGCCACCATGCCAAGCTTAGGAGAGCTGTGCCAATCTCTCAAGGTGCTCCTTCCTTTATGACAGACATTGTGGTCCAGCTCTACAGCCCAGCACTGCTGCTCTGGGAACAAGCACTTACTGTACTGCCAGGATTGTTTGGGTTGGGGTTTGTGAAGCAGATGCAGCCCTGAGGCCTCCTCACTTGCTAATACAATCTTCACTTCTGTGCTAGTTTATGCTCTAAATTTTCTCCTTTTGCTTGTGTTTTACATAAACTGATTTTATGGACCAAGATGCCTCTTGGTCTCAAGAATGGAACAAATGCACAGACAAGTTCTGTTCTCATTTGTCATGCCATGCCTACACATTATATACCTTATGGTTTATGAAGGGCTTGCACAAATCTGATTGTTTCCACACAATCTGTCCCAAATTATGCTGTGTTTCCTGTTCTTTACATCTTTGTATGCTGTTTTGAATATCCAAGTAAACACAAAGAAAACTGTCTAAAAAGATACTGAAAATCAACAAAAAGTGCAAGATGATAAAATAAGATCAATTTATGGAAATGGAGAAATGATGCTGCAATAAAATCCAGAACACATTGAGTCATTTTTTGCTGTCAGAAAAAAAAAATAATTAAGACTTCCACAAAATGCAGATTGGCAAAGACAGTGCATAGTACAAGATAGATATATATATACTTACACATATATATATATTTGATACCTCTGTGTACTGAATACAATATTAAAACTCAGCAGTTTAACAAGGAGTGACTGATTATCTACTTTCATTCAGCTCCCGAGAATTAATGTTGGTGCACTATGTATTCGTGCTACTGGGTTACTGTAACTCTTTCAGAACTACAAAGACAGTGAGCTCAGGTAGGATTCACAGCAAATATAGCCAGGAGAAACTGCCAAAAGCCCCAGAATTTTCAGGTTTTGTACCTACACAGCGATTACGGAGGGACACCATGCATATTTAAAATAGAATTTAAAAAGCGCACTGGTCCTGTGCAGGTTGTGTAAGACTTTACAAATTTCTTATTCAAAAGGACATATTCATGGAAGCTGTAGCAGATATTTCCACCATGGTCTAAGACTCCTGGCTTCAAGTCAAAGGTAATTTTTAAAAAACTACCTGAACTCTCAAATTTAAACAGTAACCTTCTAGTTTAAAACTGTGCCTGTATTAGCATTTCCCATCTTTCTTCAGAACAAACATAGATGCATCCAGCTGTGGGGGTAGCACAGATCAGAATCCTCTGTTCTAGAAGTGGGCTGCACCCCACAGCTCATGATGCACTGTGTTAAAGCCACTGTCACTGCTCAGTTCCAGCTGTATGTTGAGCTGTATGGTTTCTTTCCTTAACTAAGCTGTTGCATTGTCTCAAGTCAGCTGTGACAATGCCAGCCAAGCCAACCAACACCAGTTCCAAACATGGACATGTTTGGAAGAGCACTGATTATTATCACCATGGTATGGAATTTACTCAGTTAATCAGGAAGGGTACCTTTATTCTCTCACTGAACATAATAAATCCACATTTAGGCAGCAATTTACATACGTCAGGACTCCCTAATCAAAGTATTTCCTTCAAATTACAGTCACAAGCATAGCCTTGTATTCTGAAGGTTAGAATACGCTGCCTGGGTTCTGGCCCCATCTCCCTGGGTTTGATCAGTAGTAGGAAACTGGAAGTACCACCCTTGAAGAAGTTCCAAGATGTGGTACAACTAAACAGGCTATTACAAAATTCTACTGGAAAATTTACCGTCACATCAAAACTGTGTAAACGATTTTTATGAATCACAGTGGATTAATGAGAAATACAGCAGCTTGTTTCATTCCCAAATTGCAAAACTAAATGCAATCCTTTGGCTTGAAATGTGAATCAGACATCTGAGCTTTTCCCTTTTGTTGATAAATTTGCATAAATGTTGTACTTTTTGTTTATAACTGAAGAGCAGCTATTTGCACTTCAGCTGCAACTCACTTCAACAAATGCACCCCATTTTAAAATAAACACACAGCTATTGAATGTTCATTCAAACCTCCACACAAAACTGTTCAAGTCACAACTGTGCTCAGCTGCAGGCAATACTTCAAACCTTTTTTTCTTTTCTTCGGTATCATAAAACAGAGAGATAATATAAATTTAACATTACTTACCTTTATCTGCTTGTAACCTTATGTTTTATTTATACTTTCATCATTGTTATCAAACACCTCATTCTTCAAACATAAGCATGCTAAGTGTATTAGTACAGAGAACAGAATTACTTTGGCACTACCAACTCTATCAAAGAAAGAAGAATTCACAAGGCATGCTTAGCATCTTGTTATACAACACAGATGGTGCCACAGATTCTTAGGTATCATCATGAGTTAATGGATTTATTCTATGCTTTCCTCTGAAGAAAGAAAGTATTTAGTTCTCAGCAGGAAGTTTAGTTTTCAGAAAACCAAGGCTAGAAAAGCCAAATCTTTTGTTAATTGCAGGAGCCACTTTTTCTTAAATATAAACAAATCCTACCTTTTGATAAACCTGAATGACATGTTTCTAAAAGAAATTAAGCCAAAATAATAATTAACAAAAAATTTTGTACAAAATAAATTGAAAAAAAGGCATTTAGAGCAAAACATGCAAAAATATCTCATTTTAAATGCACAATTAAATTACACTTCAATACATTCTCAGATTAGACAGATGATTTAGGGGTTGAAGAGTCAAACTCCTGGAACTGCTACTTTCAATTTTTTCTGGGAAATATGTAACCAGTATTTATTATGAATTAAAAAAATGTACTGGTGTCAAAACACTTTTAAACTCAAAATCTGCAAGGTCAGGTAGAAATATGTTTGGATTGTCTTCGTATATCTACCATAGAAAGCAAAAATCAGTAACTCTGCTACAATTATATCTTGAGTATCTTCAGAGTTAGGTTCCTTTCTTTCTTCATAACATTAGGTCAACCATGTTCTGCCAAAAACTGCCTTAAATATTTAGCTATTTTAGTGGCAGAAGCTGTAACAATTGCCTACACCAGAACATAAGTAGTTCATAACCAAAAGAATTCTGATTCCCCATGGAGAATGCTACAATAAATTTAACGAGTAATAAGCTTTAATTTTTTTATTTAACAGGAAGAAACATAACCATGTCCTTCAGTGGCACTATCCACCTCCTCAGTAGTTTGCACAGCACTGAATATAACAGAGCCCCAGCTGCAAGAGATCCTCCAAGAGCAAACCAATCATGTATAATTGTGCTATTGTGTTACAACTGCATGTTATTTAATCAAGTCCAGATGGAATTTAAACTACTGTCTAAAGTTGTGGGGAAAGACCTATTCAAGAAAACCACACTGCACTGCAAACGTTGAAGCTCTGAGGTAATGATAGAAGTTTGAATGCTGCCTAAAGAACTAAGTGAAAAGTTTGCATGTTCACAGTTTGAACATCCACATTTGGAACGTCAAATGGAAAATTAAGTAAGGATATTACAAACAAAAGTACAGAAAGAAAGACTTGCCAAAAGGATGTGGCTGATTAAGACTTCACTTGACATAAAGCAGATGGCTTAACACTTAAAAAATATTCAAATTAAACTTCTCTCTCTCTCAACATAAAAAGAAGGGGAAAAAAACCCCCCAAATTTCCTACAGCACAGTGTTTCCCAGAGAAGTGTTACCTGGCAGAGAACTGAAAAAATTAAAACATTTATCAAAGGCTAGACTGTCATGTTCTTGTTTTGCAAAGAAGCAGCTTCTACATTTTTAAAGAAATTTTCCATTTGTGAAAAACTGGAGCCTGGCTTAGCATTATTTTGTACGAATGGGAGATGGCAAAGGGGATACTGAAAGGGAGGCATCTATAGTCATAAAACAGGCAGGAAGGAAATGGCTTGCTGCTGACGTTGTATAAGCTTAAAACAAAAGCTAGCAGGCCAAGATCAGAGTGATCTTGTCCAAAAAACTTTACCTGATAAGGAGTGTACAAAAGCTTGATGATTATCTCAAAGCAAAGACAAACAAGACCTCAATTCTGCAAATGCAAGTAGTGCAGATGAATGGTCTGAAGTATGTGGTATGGGAATTAACAGGTTTTAAATACAGAAGGAAAAAACAATTTTCAGTTTTAGGGCTTGCAATAACTAATCTAAATCATACATGGATTTGAAACTGGAAGTTCAGTTAGAATAAAAATTGTTAGTGCAGGAGCAATACCTGCTGAAGCTTGGCTTTGGCTAGACCACCACACCTTCACAACCTAACACAGAATCTGCAGTAAAGTGAAGGCCAAACTAGGAATAAATTTTTCAAGGCTTGACCAGATTCCTGCCTAGACTGAAAGCCTAATACTGCCATTATTTTATGATGGCCTGTGACAGCACTACTGCCAACAGAAGCTTTTGTCTCCTGCCCCTACCTTTTCACCTGCAGTATTTCTATTTCTGTGTTGGCAGCAAGGTTATGCTGGAAACACTGATGGACTAAGTGACTGGGAAACAAAACCTGAGCTTCTAATGCTACATCAAGTACCTAGTCTGGGATCCTAGTTTATGCCATCTACGGATGGACTATGCAGCCACTGAGCAGCTTTTCAACTGAGCTGAAATGTTTCATCTCTGCAGCATTCGTACCTCAGACATGAGGCTGAAGAGCACAGAAGAAACAGCACAGACCAAACTGTCTCACATTTAATCCCATTTAATCATTTGACTCAACTCCCAAAACCAAATGGCTTCTGTAACCAAAACAGAACTATGAAAAAATCATAACCAGCTGCATTTTAAGTTGCAGAACTTAAGCCAGTGATTGGCGAGCGTGGACAAAACCACCTAAGCAACGAAGTATTTCTACTAGAAAAAGGAACAAAAGATTGCACTAGCATTTCAAGAGGCTTACCTTCTGGTGAGTTTAGAAGTAAGTTTGCTGAAGAGGTTGGTGGAGCCGCGGGCGCGGGTCTGCGAGAGCGGCGTGGCCTCGTGGCTCAGGCTGGGCGAGGCGGGCGGGCCATTGTAGGTGGCGGTGCGGCGCTCGCGCAGCTGCCCGTGGAACGTGCTCCGGCTGGCCGTTCCTCTGGGGAAACGAATACGGTCAGGGGTGGTCGCACTGCTAATGCTGTGGGTTGAAGCAACGGGAGTTCTCTGATCGGGAATAGTGCTAGGGCAGAAAACAAACAAAATAAAAAACAAAGCGATGCTAGAACGCCTTTGCGCGGGCACTGCGGCTCAGCAGGAAACACAAAACACTATGTTCTACAGTAAAGCATAAGCAGACACTTTTATATAGGCCAAGGTTGGAAATACCAACGTTATTACAGCACTGTATGGAATCAAAACTTGTAAGAAGTTAGGATTAAGAGGCTGCCGAAACAGAAACCTACATAGGCAGAAAAGTACAACAGGAGTATCCTGGAAAAGACCAGATAAACCAGGCCTACAATGTTTCACTGAGAAGACAGATAAAAGAATAGAGCAGTAAAGTTTCCTCCCAGGAAAGAGAATAGATAACTTTAATGTCTCTCCCTCCACATTCTGTACATACATCTTTGAAAGTCTTGCTAATTTGGAAGTATCCTACACAAAATTCTCTACAAGCGAACCGCTCCAAGTAGCGAAGTCCTTCAGGATACACAGTTAAAGTCTCCCACAAACTTTGACAATAGGGAATGTCCAATACTCCTAACAATAGGAAAAAATTAAGGTTCACTATTGCAGGATTATGTCACAGACAGCCTGACACACCACAAGACAAATGTAAACGAGACTAAAAAAATGAGGAAACACACATCTTGTGGGCAAAATATACTAGAACAATCTAGGACTAAAATTCCACAGCACAAAGTTAAGAAGCAGTGGGTATAAGTTAGTGTCACAACGATTTCTGGTTCTTACATAGGCCTGAAGTTATCTGCGCCATTGTCTATTGGAGGCAACATCATCTTCGTGTGCACAGAGGCTGACATGGACATCGACTTCTGATGTCGCAGCCGAACACTGGAGAAGGATGTGGTACAAACTGAAGCAGGGCTAGCTGCGTAAGCGAACATTTCTGTCAGGCTGTGAGGGGGTTTGGGTTCAGGCAGAGGCAGAAAGAAGAGCATGATGGACCAACAACAAACTACTGCATAGAAAAAAAAAAAAGCAAACTTTTCCTTCTATTAGCTGGTTTATCAAAGAACACGAACTCTAACAGCCCTCCTCTTCTATATAAACAGCAGTAACTACCCTACACTCCTCTTAAAAAGCATCCTTACTTACATGGCACTGGACATCTATAAGTGACCATGCTCTTACCATTAGCATTAGTTTGCAGTGATACCCTCCTTGATGTACAGAACCGGAATAACTCAGAATTCTATGCCAAAGCTCTACGATAAAGCACTGATGTAACTTGTATTGCTCTTAACAGTAAACAATACATTAAAACCCCCACCAAATGCACTTTCCAAAAGACTCATGATGGCTCCATTACTACAGAGGAATCCTTTGTTTTCAGAATGCATCAGTGTTAAAAGAAATTAGTCAAAGTTGGGCAAACTATCAAATCTACATCACATAACCAAGAGACTTCACAGATACAATCAAAACCAAAAATACCACAAACTTTAACAACTCCAGAGAGGCCAAAAGAAAAAGGCTGCTAATAATAAACCTGTACATGTAGTAGGCACTGAGCATGCCTGCTGTTCTCTGAAGAAGAAAGAATGACTGTTGAAGAGCACCTTGTATTGCTTTGACCATGAACATTAAATTGTCCAAATTACCATTCAGGCTTAGAAAGAAAGTACAGAACACTATCTTAGCAGAATGGCCAGTAAGCTGTCAGCTGTGCAATAATGTTCAAATAGGAGCATTAAATTTATTTATTTATTTAGGCCAAAATAGTCTTTGCAGCCTTCACATTATCTAGTAATGATAAGGATAGGAGGAAAGTGAGAAACCACAAGACGTTTTGCACTGTTCAGACTACACCACCACGTCATTCATCTAAAGTTTGCTTTAAAAGTAAGATGGCTGTAATTCAGAAATTTTGCTGGAGGTTAAGATATTCAATAATTCTCAGTGAGAGTTTCATGACACTGCATGTTCACTTCCACGTTGCTTCATGGTTGCACACACAAACTCAAGTCCTGTTACAGAATTCTGGTACATCAGACTCTGGAGAGGAGAATGCTAGTGCAGCTACAAGTGTCAGCTCACCCACCTCTCAGGCTCGGCTCCCAAAGCACCAGTACAAACCACCACACAGCTCAGACATCTCAACTGCTACCTAAAATGCTTAGCAAAAGCATTTGGTTGGTTTTGGTTTGTTTTTGACTTTTCAGGATCTGAAAAACTTCATCTGAATCATGCATGCATCTCAACAATGCTGAATCCCTCAGGATGAGAACTTCAAGCACTACTTACAAGGAAGCCCTCAACACAGGCCCAGCATTCACATTACCCTAGGTTTTAAGGAATGGCAAGAAAATGAACATTCATCTCAAAACCAATACCCTGAATTCACAGTCACTGGTCACTAGTCTCTCAAGCTCTTCCAGCTCCTTTCCTCTATATTTACTGCAAAAGACAAGGAATCTAGTTTGACAACACAAGACCCAAGTTTTCAGTCACCTGCCTCCAAAGACATGACATCTAAAGGTATCAATAAGGGACCTTCTCTTCCCCTGATGCTTTGCTAGAAATCAGCTTCCTTGGATTACCAGCCTGGGAACACAGAACAGCAAACTAACAATCCCCAATTAGTGCCATGGCTTATTAAAAAATGTGAAGCTGTTGTAAATCATTTGTGTTACAAATGATTTAAAGCAATTGCCTATCATTATGAAGAGTGTTTCATGAGTCCCCAAGTGCGTTAATTAATGCTCAGGCTTTGGAGGAAAGCCAACAGAGTGGTCTTCAGCAGGATGCCTGTGTCAGCCACACAATGTGTTAAAGCAGAGATGGGAACTCAGAACCAGTCTGACATGGGTCTTTAAGACTACTTTCTCCAACATCAGATCTACTGACTATTGATTTTTTTAAAGTTTTCATACTTTCAGAAATAGTGCTTTCTCAGATTTCAATGTGCAAGATAAAAGCAGCATAAGCAATGTTTTAACACTGTCTCTACAGAAAAAATAGAGATTTTAAATGTGTGCATCTTGCCTTTTAAAAGTAAGTCTCCCAAGTTTTCACTGGGTCACAGCCAGTATCTGACTAGCTATGGAAAATCTAAAATCCAATCCAATCTAAAATCCAATCTGTAACAAACCATTTACAGCAAATACTCTTGCCTGTAACATTTGCCACCAACAGACATTTCAAAAGCACAGAAGTATTTTTTAACTAAGCCTTTGATATGTACAAAGCCCGGGTTCAACTTCAGATCTTGCTTTACAGAAGAAAAAAGAACAAGTTTCTAGAGTTACTTTCTGCCAAGCTTAGAGTACAATAACATTAAAGATTAATTCTGAAGAGCCAGTCCCATCAATAGCTATGTTGATTTTTCCTGCATTAAAGGTCCCTCCATTTCATGTGACCAGTCAATGCTTTATCCAGTTACAGCAACAAAATACATTCAGATGTAAATTCTGAATTCCATGCCAATTCACAGTAATTCTGAAACTGTGCCAAAATGAACATGCAATTTAGTATTGAAGCATTTCAGACAATAAGTCTCCAACTGTAATACAATTAGCAATGCATTCTCATTATCTTTTCTCTTTTTAACCCTTTATAAAAAGTAATCAATGTAGCAATCAAAAAATGCATGATAAAAGCTATAAAGACACTTTTTACCTGTGCAAATATAAATTCTCAGACATTTCAAATTACCCAAATAAGGCTAGTTTGTAGAGAAAGCAAACGATGTTTAAATATCATACTGACAATAAAAGGTAGTTACACAAGGATAAGCAATTATGACTATAAAACACAACTAACATAGTTCTCAAGAGCTACTCAATCTTAACTATGAGTTTAAGGTCTATATGTGACAAACCAAAGAATAACATCTGTTTCCTGAGAAACTCAAAGTTTCAAAAGATAGCTCTTCATGAGTATGAACTTACTCCCAAATTAAGGCAACATCTAAATCTCAAGCATTCCTAGTAAACAGTGTCTAACAGCTTTTAAAATTTTAATAAAGAAATTGTAGACAAGATATTAGTTTAAGGATGAACAAAAACTATAATATAACCAAGTAATAAAAAATTATCAAAACTATTATGGACAGAAAGATTCATTTTTTCAAGGAGTATTTGGAAAGAAAAAAGCTATTAACATATCAAATCAGAGAAAGGATGGTGAGCTTTAACCTAACTTGGTAACATTAACAAGGAGTAACCACTGAAGGCTGAGAGAGACACATTAAGAGACTATACCAAATAGCTGTGCTGCACTTCACAAGACAGGTGACTGCAGGCCCAGCTGGCCAACTACTTTTGGCAGTCTTCAAACTTATACTTGACTCTTTCCTTAGTCACTTTCCATTTGCAGAAAGCTAGGAGGAAGAGACAGGGTCAAAATCATATTCTTTATCCCTAGGCTCCAGGAATCAAACAGGGAATAGACAGGCTCTCCATTCAACATCACAATTCCTCATCAACTACCAAAGTGAGGGAAAAATTTTCTGCAAAAAATGCCGGATCTTCTGCCAACTTCAACACAAGTTAGAAAATAGGTATTTTCTTCCCACCTTTTACAAAATATCATAATACTAGAAAAGGCTGGAGAAAATTGGGAAGCACAGTAGACAGGTACACATTCCTTTCAGTACCTTGACAGGAGTGCTCTCCTGACAAGGGTTAACCACTTAATTGTTACCAGCTTTTGACAGCAGTAAAATTGTGAGAAGACCTGGAAAATAAAATACCTCAACCAGCCAGGAAATTTGGTGGTATTCCTCCCAACTGCTACTCTATACCTGATATCTGTGTTCACTATAATATTATTTCTGACAGCTCTTTTCAGTCTTCACAGGATGGCAGTAGATGTGACCACAGTGCCAAGACATACAGTGGTTAGCTCCAGTTTCACTACATGCTTTACTCAGGATTTCATTCAGTAAATTAAAAAGAGATTTGCTATTCCTCTGACCATTTTCACTCAGAACATGGAGATATCCTGAGGAGGGAAGCAGCTGAGTTCTGTAAATCCTGGGAAACAATTAGACTGCCACAGTATCAGCAAGGAACACTCTTAGTCCAAGACAATGGCCGATCACCATTTCATTTTTGCTCAGAAAAAACTGCCTTCTCCCTGAGACTTTGCAGCAAAATTGATATTTCAAATAACCCCAGTGAAGCAGAATTTAGAGTGAAATATAAAAAGAGAATGGCTCAAGAAAGATGGACTTTGTAGTCTGACACTAAACAAGGCTCTTCTGCAAGCATATGCTGTTTGGCCACAGATTCCACAACAGATTTAAGATGAAGGCTGCTACAAACATTTCATGTATTTAACCAGAAATTAGAAACTTCCTTTTACATTCTATGTATAAAGATTATAAAATTAAATATAGGAAAGAAACCCAAGCCCCAGCATACTTACAGGTGCTCCACAACCAAAGATCTGTACTCACCTTTCATTAAGAATTACATTAAAATATCACTTATTTTTAGATTAGGAAGTAAATTTTTTTTGGAAAGGTGAAGACAAGGGACATACACCATAGGAAGACATTTCATATACCTGTTCTCCTTGCCATTTTGTATCACTGAATGCCTATCAGCAGTGGTTCTTTCACTACAAACATATGTGTTGCGCCGTGTCATTGCTCCAGGGGTAGTATTATTCTACAATTAAAAAACATAGGTTTGTTATTCCCCACAGAAGGTTTTTCTGATGTTAGTCTGCATATAATTGAAGGCTTTTTACATAATGCTAGTTCTACGCAGTTCTAAAACTTACAATAATTAAATTACTTAATATACAAACTCCATCTAGTATTCGTAAGGAATAATGCAATCAGAAAAAATAATTCTAACAAGTTGTTCTTGTATTTCATACTGATGGCTTATAATTAATATTCCTTAAAGTTTTTAATTACAAAAGCTCTGGATTACAAATTTTGAGTATACACAGCATTCTTCTACATGTGGATAGCCTGTGTCTTTACAGCCTATGTTTTGAAATACTTTACCACTTGTAGCTTGGAGAATTTTCCTTTAAGTTAAAATCATACCCTTAAACAAGATAGGAAAAGCAAAGACTTAACAAACAAATGTGGTAAAATTCAGTGGGAAGGTAAACATGGACTTTTAAATATTAAGATACTATGAAACACTAGACAAGTTTTAAAAACAGGGAAGAATAAGAGACAAATTGCAGAGAAATTTAGTAAGACACTTTTTAAAATACACATTTAAATACAAGCATAATACATTGAGGACAAGAGAACCAGGGGAACTTAAACTACAGACCTTACTTTAGAGGGGAGAAAAGAAATAGAATTACTTTGCCTCTGTCTTTACAGAGAAAGAGGGTGGAGATATGCCCAAGTTGGCGGTCAATTTTCCAGGAACGACTGAGAAGCTATAGGTAATTCACAGATAACAGAATTATAAAAAGTTAGATGCAATTACTGTAGGAAAAGCACGGTGGTCCAGACAAACATGCACCCCCAGGTCGTAGAGGAAGTAAAAGCTGGCAAGCCGTTGTATTTTTTCTCCCCACCCCAAGAACAAAACACAGGAAACTGCAAATGGTTGGAAAAGTGGACAAAAACCTTTAAAAGTTTTCTTTAAAGAAAAGGATCACGGGGCAAAGCAGGAAGCAAAAAAGGCTATAAACTTCAAACATCACTGCTGGGGAAAGTCTTGGAGGAGGCCAGCTTAAGGGAATGACTGGTCAGCACCTGGATAAGCACATGTTGAGTAAGGAGGGCCACTAAGAATCAGGCAGGGGACTTCATGCTCAACTAACCTTTTGGAGCTCTTTGAAGAATTATGCTATGACGGACAAGGGAAACTCAGCGGATTTTAAAAATAGCATTAAGAAAAGGTTTCGCATAAACGGTCACAGGAGAGAGTCATGGCAAGAAGGATTAAAAAAAAAAAAAAAGAAAGGAAAAACTAATTCAAGCACAAAAGCAGAGTAGCCAAACCTTTTTTGTTTCCGAACCTGAAATAAAACTGTTAAAGTGGAGCATTCTCATTAACTAGGCAAGAGCTCCTCCAGTGCCTTAAGGCAAAATATCTGCTATCTAGGGAGTCTCAAGCAACACATTCCCTTGAGCTATTTAACCATGAAGCCATCTTGTCTAAGAGACTGCTGACCTGCTACACATCTTTTCACACAAATCTACAAAATTAAAATTCAACAGTGAAGTGCACAACCTCCTGGTGTTAAAAAGTACAAAGACAAAGGGTATTTTAGATCAGCAGAACAATTAATTAACTTGTAAGACGCATGCAGCTGTCTGAAGGGTTCTCAAGTATACTTCACTAAGTATTCCTTAGGGATAAGCTTGTACCAAGCATCAGCAGAAGCCTTCCTGGCCCTTTCCTTGTACTTTATTCCTTATACATCCCTTGTCTTCAAATATGTTTGTTTATTTATTAAAAAACCCAAACTTATTCTTTTACTTTCCTCTGGCATTTCTCACTGTACAAACCCCCTTCTCTTTACTGAGCTTGCCAGCAATGAAAACTGCGTACCAAAGGTGAGGTTTTGTTTATTTGCAATTGGGAGGTCACACTGTGCAGTGAAATATTGCTTATTAGTGTTTGTAGATCATTTTGTTCTGAACATTCTAGGGGATGAAGCACCTAAAATATCCAACACCGGTCTTCTGGTGGGAAACAAGCACAATAATCAGCGGCTTCCTTCTTTCCACCTGCTCCCTTTGAACATGAAATGTTGGTGTCCTTTGAGAAAACACTACATAACATTACAGTGTATTGTTGTGTTGCACATCTGGAAAGACAAGACTGCAATCTCGTGCTGGATCAGACTTTTAACACTTTGCATTTTCAGGTTTGGGAGCAGACAAGTTTTGGTATTCATATCTGAAATTTGAGGACTGCAAGGACACGCTTTCCCAGCTCATTCTGAAATGCAGAGATGGAAGCATCAGTATACATTTTTTCCTGTTTGACTCAGATTTCAGAGGTCAGGGGAAGAGATTTAAGCATTACAAGGTTTCAAATTTCAGTTTCGGCAAGAATAGTCTTGGTATTGGGGCCTTTACACTTTCTAGTGTATGACCTTTCACGATTCATCAAGGAAGCTCTTCAGCTGTGACTTTTTTGTTCAGCCAATCTACAGCCCGTTAATCTCTGGACATGACTAAATAGCACAGGTGCACAGCACTGGAAAGTGGTGTGAGCAGCACCCCACTCCCTGATGGAATGAGAAGCCCAGGGTCAGGGTTAGCTGCCTAAGTTCATCTTCATGGCATCGTCTGCCTTCTTTGTCGGAGGAGCGGACACAGCAAAAGCACATGTTGGGACTTGTGCGCACATGCACAAGGTCCAATCACAGCACAAAGGATGAATTTGTGGTACAGAGTCCTCCTCTTCTCCTAGAGAGTCTTGTGTGCACTGCTCAGGCAGGCTATTTCCCGTTAACAGACACCACTGATGAAACACTTCCAAAAAAAGCTTCTGACTTACAATAGTGAACCATTCTATTTAGTTAAGAGCACTAATATGGTATTTGGTCCCAGATGATTTTCCAAATCTACCACCTATTCTTCTCTTCCAGTTTTCTTAAAGCTATTTTAAGGGTTCCGGGGTGGCTTTGTTACAACATTGAGGAAAAATCCAGTTCTAACAAACAAACAAGGAATTATTAAAACACAGATATACCAGTTCCTGCTAACTATGCAACATCTGTAGCAGGTTTTTATTACTAATTTGGTATTTGCCCAAATAGCTTGAAGATTTTTGATGTGTACTTGTTCAGCTTGCAGAACCATTTGGTTTACAACAGTTTTAACACTCTGTCAACTTTAGAAGTAGAGCTTGGAGCCCCTCACTCCAGTCCCAGACTTAGCTATCTGCTCTACAAGCACAACTCTTATCCTCAAGTGCATGCTTTTAAGCTTTATTATTCAGTAAGAGTAGCACACAACTGATTAAGGGTCTCCAGCAAGGACTGGTTCTACTGCTTTTGCTGTTCTGTCAAAATAATAATTGTTTTTATAGGGTATTTTTCCATCTCTTCAGTGTTTTTTCATCATATTACAGATTTCAGGACTTCAGTGCTCAGTAAAACAGAAACTCTCTTCACCTCATACTTTTTTCAACCTCAGGACAATATAGTAACTCTAATAATTTTTTCTTCCTTCTAGATGCATGCCAACACTGTAAAAAACAGAACTCCCTACTCACTGCAGAAAATTAATAAAAAGTCAGTGCTTCTCTTCATTCCCAACAATCAGAAAGCCAAAGTGTCATCTTTTGCAGGGGGAATAAAAAGGAAATAAATAAAAAAAAGAGTTTCAACTGTCTGATGTGAAGAGCTATAAACAGAGACAATTTTAAACACTAATTATTGAGTGACAACATAAGTCTGATTTCCTGTTCACCACCTGGTATCACTGCTAGTAAAAGATCAGCTGGATCAGTTGCACACTGAGTCAGGGAAGCAACATATGGTTATGAGCTGAAATTTTATTTCAGGTACAGTAGTAAGAATTTTGGAAAAAGCCTATTGGAATAAATCTCCAATATTTGGGAGTGGCACAGAATACCAGATGAAAAGACATTGAATGTAAAGTATGTTGTAACTGTGACATAAATCTTTTGAATAAGGCACCATACAACTGAATGTAGGACAAAACTGATTTGATTATCCTACCATTTTGAGATTAAATAGCTAAGGACTGTCTTTTAAGAAAAAGACAAATCTGAATGGTTTCTGGACTTATCAAGAACAAAGGGAAAATGTGGAGGACCACAAAAATCAAAAAGTGATCTCCCAAAATCCTGAGTTCTTGTTCACATTTATGAATAACAACTGCTACAGTAGAAGATGTGTTTTTCCAAGGAAACTCTTGGGCTGATATCCTTGAGCCAAGTCACTACTAGCCACTGAGCCAACTGACAATACAGGGCCAATAAAGTAAAACAAGTTTCATTTCACTTCTTTTGCTTCAGACTGTCAAAAAGTTACAGCTCAGGAAGTTAGGTTCTCATTTGTTGTAAGTAATGGTGCTGAGTGTTATGACCAAATAAATATGACAGCTTTGTGGGATAAGTTTAAAAAAAAATTTCTGTTGCAAGTTGAACAAGTTGAATAAAGGACTGAGAATTCTTTTCTTCTGAAAAGAAGGAAGTTTTTCAATACAAAATCCCGAAGTTTTAGAAATTAAATGTCACAAGACTGAACCATTATGTGGAAGCGAATTTCCAACTTTGCCTTTGTGGGAGGAACCACAGAGAGCACAAGTTAAAGCAAAAATGAACACAGGATTTTCTTTGTTTTGGCACACTGCCTATTGCTAAACATGTACATCCACTACTTTTGCTCCTTTGTATGTTTTTCTCATTGTTGTTGTTGTGATTTAGAGGCAGGTGGGGGAAGCCCACAAGGACAAACGCCAGGCACACTGCTTTTGAATACAGGCTGAAATACATCTTTGAAGCGTTTTTAGAACTCCATTTCTTTGATAATCTTAACAACATAACTATTACTTAAAATAGCATGTTAGAGGACAAAGATTAGGTGGGTCTTTATACACATGAAACTATAAAACAGGAAAACAAAAATAGAGATTTCATTCTTCTGTATAGATGCCACAGATGAGGGGTTGGTGATATCAAGAGTAACACAACTACATCTTTCTTGTTGTTTAACTTTTTTTTGATACTCAAATCATGTCTGTTTACCAAGAGATACTAATGCTAACGATATATACTGACTGCTTCAAGACTATTAAGAGGTAACTTGAATAGCTGACATTGCAAGAGAAAAAATACCTACATTTACTCTTGATAAATGAAAAGTAAAATCAGCACCAACAATATATCACAGGTTTAACTTTTTTATGCCTCAAAAAATTAATGGTTTTGATAAATAAATGTTTCTACTTACACTAGGGACAGCCGAACTTTTCTTACGTTCAGGAATATCAGCCTTATTGGGATTGCTGGCATTTCCAAGCATTGGGCTAGCTGGTGCAATTCCTCTTCCTGCAACAGCACTACTACTGGATTTTCTTGACTGAATTCCTTCCTCTTTGAGGTCACTGTCTGTAGTACTAGTCTGGCTTCTTTTGGGATATGCCACTACTGAGGGGATGGATGGTCCAGCTTAAAAAAACCAAACAAAATAAACAAGAAAAGGATTTTTCTTCTCAGAAGTTCAGTAACTATTTTTTATCACAATGGAAATGTATTCACACATGAGAACCAACATAGTTAACACTGGGAATCAGAGTTGCAAGGAGATAATTAAATTATTGAAATAGATGTATTTCAGGAAACAGTAGAATATTGTGAAAAGCAAAAACCCTGCAAAATGAAGGTACTACTTGATTTCCATGAAAGTTCCAAGAATTTCATTAAGCTTTCTCATTTGGCTTGCCAGAAAAACCCTTTAGAGTCATCTGAAAGACACTTAACAAGTAACTGACTCATTCAAAGCAGACCATCCCTCATTAGCACAGTGCTGCCATAGCTGTTCAAGCCAATTTCCTGAGAGAGGCAGCAGCTGATAGAATCCTGGGGCACCAGCAGCACTGATGGCTGCTGGTCTGTGCTCCTGCAACAGCCAGAAGTGGCACTGGTTCATCACCAGCCTCCCCACACGTGCCAGGAACAGACAACTGCTCCCAACACCTGAGAACGAGGACTGGTGCCCGCCAACAGTGGCAAGCTCCCTCTTGCTTTAACAGCCACCTGGACACTGGTTAAAGTGTTAGGATTGTGTTTTCTGACATCTCACTTACACCTCTGAAGAGGATACATCAAGTTACATCAACTTCTTAGTTAAGAATTTTAATAAGAATTAACCAAAAAGTGCATGTATGTATATACACAGACATAAAGAATACATATAAATACATACTATGTAGCTAAAACATGTTTTACAAGTATCAAAGACCCCAGTAACTGGCATCCCAGAAGACTCCCCAAGGAAAGCAACCTCTGAATGCAGAGAATGTAGGCCTAAATTGGGATTCCTTTCATGAGTTAAGTGTCTGAGCAGGAGGATGTTTAAGACATTTAGAAAATCCTAATCTACTCTACTGCACTCTCATTAAGCAGAAGAGTTGTAAGTTTGTTAGAGTCACTGTTCTTTGGAAATGGAATTCCTGCAGGACAACCAAGTGACACTACCCTCAGGAAACAGGAAGCCAGAAATATTGGCAAACTGACATTTCTTCAAGTTTTAGACACAAGCTGACCTACTAGTGTCAAAAGAAAACAAAAGCTGAACAGACATACAAGAGCATGGGGGAGGAGTGCTGCGCTTTTCATGAAAAAGGGGGTTGCAACATTCTCCTCAATTTGTATAACAAGATTTTGCCAGCACAGTCAGGAATGTAAGGGACAACACAAGGCAGAACAAGAGAATTAGGTTGGTGTATTCAGGGTTCTTCTAAAAGCTCTTTTGAAGGCTTTATAACAGAACCAATTTAAAAAATCTCTTATTCACTAAAATATTTAACCACCATGCTGGAACTATGCTGTTGTCATCCTCCTTACACTTGGAGGATGGAGAAAAATCCAGAAACTGAGCAGAACTGGAATACTGAAAATGAGAAATGCTCACCGTGATCACTGTACCGCCGCTGTTTCTGGCTAGAAGATATGCTTCTCTGAACTTTGTGATGAGGAGATTGTCCAGTGCTATTATTAAGATCACTACTTGGCCTAACTTTGGCAAGTGAAAGATTGCTGCTGGAGCTTGAATCACTTGCATCCAACTACAATACAAATGAGAGTATTAAAACAAGGAGTTCAGACAAAACAAAATAAAACATCCACCCCATTCTGGCAGCAGGAACAGAGAGGTGGAAGATGGCTCTGCTACATGGGAAGCTAGTGATAGCATGGGCAGTTGCTTCGAGGTCCCACCTTCTTTAAGGTTTTTGTAAAACTATCTTAGTAAAACTCAGCAGAATTTGCAGCTCCTCAAAGGATAATCAGTAAAGAAAATCCACTTGTCCTTTCAAAACTCTCCCCTCAAGTGTTCTTCAAAACTTTAACAGGAAGAGAGGATACACTGTAGAGGCCACCACATCAACTCTCCATCAGAGGAACCACGAGCAGCTTACTGATGCTGAGCCCTCTCAGCATCATATGGAAAGGTAATCTACAATGCAGGAACCTTTTCAGGTTGTTCAGTCCTGCTCTTTGGTTCTCTTACGATAGTTACAGCTGGCACATTCACACCTGAGCTCCTAGACTAGCCAGGAGAGTAACTGCATACAAAATCCTTCAGAGGAGTAACTGCTGAGCAAAGAGGACAGTTCTGCAGAGCCTAAAGGCAAGAGTTTACTGGCTCAAAATCAGGTGAGAACCAATCTGCTTAATTTTGACTGCTGATGAGTAGAACATGACTTTAAGTGCAATGGATTTTTGTGCAGGATGCAATGCGTACAGTAACTGACTTAATTTTTGCTTCTAACTCCGCTAAGGACACTTTCTGAATTGCTTCTTTGCAGTTTTAAGAATGGTACTTACCTCTGAAGACTTCCTTCCTAGCAGTAAGTATGTAGCTGTGATTTCATCATACTTCATTTTACTAAGGGATTCTTGAATTTCTTCTTGAGAATATCCCATTCCTACCATAATATCTAAAACCAAGCAGACATTCTGTAAGTAACTGAAACTCTGGTGTTCAGGCTGGCTGAGTGTTCAAGAGAAAGGATGGAACATTTAAAGAATTAAAACCGAATTAATAATTTTGAGAACATAAACCTGATCAAGTATCAGTTTTAAAGGATTAGTCACTTTTTCCCAATGTCAAACAAACACAGAGTGGTTGAAAAAAACCCCTCCCACATCATGCAAACAGTATTGTACTCTGGAAAGTACTCAATTACCTATTCTTTTCTGGTCCGAGATGTCTAGTTCTGGTTCAACAAATGGTTTAAGTTCATCCTCCTCATGCCCTGCATTGATCCACCTGTCCTTCATAATTTGCTATGAAAAAAAAAAGAAAAGTATTGTACACTTAGCAGCAAAGAAAACAAGCTGTAAGCTGTGGGAAGAACAACTTCTTTATGGAACAAACACTAAGGTCTTTCCTAGGCTTTACTTTCCAGAACATTTCCAGCACCTATTGCTTTGCTCCAGTGAGGAGAACCAACTATGCACATCCAGCCAAACTTCTCCCCAGTCAGCTGTATTCCAGCTCACAGCTGAGACCCAAAAGCCTGCAACACAGACCAGGAGCAGTGTTACAACTCTGATATGTCTTGGAATTCCAAGCTCCACCAACAGAAGTCCATGGAAACCCTGTTTTGGTCTTTACTCCTCCATGATGGCACAAAAAGCAGGCAAAAGGCAACTACAGCAGCCAATATCTCCAGTCCACAACTGAAAATGTGGAAAATAATGTGGTGGATCATCCACTAATGCAGGAATCCACAAACTAACCACCAAGAAGAGTTGTATGACATAGAAAGTGTAGTGACATCGATTTTGAAAGTAACTGAAGTCAGGTGTGTTACAACCCCAGTAAACAGTATCTTTGAAGAGTCATGTGCTTTCATCAACAATCCCACCTACAAAACCCACTCCAAATATGCATAGGAACAGCATGGAAATAATAAGTCACAGCTCAAAAATGCAGTTTGCAAAATATGTTGAACTTCTGATACACCTCATTTGTGCAATTACCTCTAGAGTGCCTCTTTTTGTGGGGTTTAGCACCAGGAAACGTTTGAGGAGGTTTTCACAGTCTGTGGACATGTAGAAAGGAATCCTGTATTTTCCCCTTAGCACTCTTTCTCTAAGTTCCTTGGTAACAGAAAAAGAACACACAGTAAGTTGACAGCAAGTCACTTAAAATATTAGATAAACATGGCCAACACAGTCCACAAAAAGCTACCTTTAAGTTCTGTCCATCGAAGGGAAGAGATCCGCTCACGAGAGTATAAAGAATAACACCTAAACTCCAAACATCTACTTCAGGTCCATCATATTTCTTCCCTTGAAAGAGCTCTGGAGCAGCATATGGTGGGCTGCCACAAAAGGTGTCCAGTTTATTTCCAACTGTAAACTCATTGCTAAAACCAAAGTCAGCTATTTTAATGTTCATATCTGCATCTAGCAAGAGATTTTCAGCCTGGAAGAGAAAGAATGGTTTGTAAGATGAACAAAATACTTGATTTAGAGTGCTATTGCTTGCTTTTACTCACTCTTCAAATGCAAGAAGCTGAAATACCTGTTAACATTCCCTTCCCTGCAAGGTCTTTAGGTGTGCTTTAGTCAATCATTAGCATATCCTGTTTTTAAAATCTCTGTACAACAGCTTCAGGCTATGGGAGCTGTTTCACTACCTGAAAACCTGTTACCATCTGTTTTTCTCCACAGAAATATACCTTACATTTTGACCTATTCAGATGAAAATAAGATACAATCTCACTATCCATACTTGATAGCATGTGGTATTCTCACAGTAGTTTGGTAATAAAAATAACTTTTAAAGTGTTTTCAAGTGTTCTTTTTTTTTTAGTGGTGGCATTGCTTTTTGTTTTTTTTAAGTTACAAAGCTATGACAAGCTGAACAAATTACGTAGCAATACTATTAATCTACAAGGCACAGTTTAAAGAAGAGATATGCTGTTTCATGCCAAGCCATACTTCAGTTTCATTATCATTACTGTTCATTAATTTTGTTCAACATCAACTCTCATATCTCTATCAAACCACCACTTATTTAAAAAGCAAAAGATTTCTCAGCTAACACTGACCTGCATCAGATCTGAATATAACCACTGGGGGAGAGGTTATCTTTCAGCAGCCATTAAATTTTTGCATTTAAAAGCCTTATAAATCCTCTTCCTTTTATTTAAAATGGTTCTAAGCTGCAAATACATCCCAAAACTTGCTATAACATATGTAAATAAATAAATAAATCAGAAAGCTCAGTATAAACTGTATTTTATAAACAATAAAGGTTGCAGCCACAGGTACAGAAGCTGACATACACTGCACATGCTTTTTCCTACTCACCTTGAGATCTCTATGAACAATATGCTTTTGATGGCAATACTGCACTGCAGATACTATCTGGATGGAAAACAAGCCAAATTATGTAAGTGACATCGCAAAGAAGCAGGAGCTTTAATCAAAGATTTCAACATTTATTACTGAAGTTGACATAAGTTATCCAGTCAGAGCTACATAACAAAGTCCAACAGTGACCAGTATATTTGGGAAAAATCTGCTGAATAACTTTGATGTTATTTGATCTATCTGCTTTCCCCTATACTTGAACGAGGATTTTGTTTTTCCTGTGGGGCTAATTATAGACCAGCAGAAGCAATGACTTTCAGAAAGGTTACTGAAGTATTTCCATTCCAATACTGTATACAGCTATAAAAGCTTTCCTCCTAGACGGAGGTTTTCCAGGCCCTCTGCAAAGGTGATTTTTCATGCCATGCCAGATAGAAAAGGGTAAGAAATGGGCTTTGTTTACTTGAGAAACTACTGGGAAACAGCCTGTTTGTCAAAATTTATGCAACGAGAAGCAACTATGCATCTGACAGAGATCTGTTGTCTAAGTGCATATGGTTTAGTGTATTTTGTATACCATAGCAAGCTCATGGAAAAACTCTCTTTTGTCTCTCAAGTGTAATGGAGTAATTTCTTCCATCATAATTTCCAAATATCATAAATTTTTTCCTGCTTTATACAGCAAACCATATAGCTATTTACACAGTGAAGTGTCATAGTACATTGCTTCTTAAGAGCCACAAGCATTGCTGCAGAACTTCATGTGTATGGAAAAATTGGATAAAGTATTATTCTTATATGACCACAAATGCAGTCAAATGCATTTTGTCATGCATGCATGGTCAGAATTGAGGCAGATGTTATGACTTCTTAAAATAAGTGGAACTGAACATAAAAATAGTAACTACATTTAAATAAATATATTTTCAGTTTTCATTCAAGAGTAAGAAGACTTCCCTGGCAGAAAGATGAGGAAGCATTACTGTTACAAGAAAATCACTCGTGATCACATCACCAGTTTAGTGTAAGAATACTCCTGTACTGGTAAGAAGGAAGGGTTCTCTCCCTCAGCATTTAGAGCACATGAAAGTTATTGGTAAGTTCTTGGTAGGTCAAACAACCGACATACCAGTAAGTTTTGTATTTGAAACGTAAGCACCAAAGTGATCTTTGTGTCCTGTAATATTAAATCACTCATATGTGATGGTGGAAACCTGAAGTACTATTTCCACTCCCTACACCTTCTTTCTGGTTTTGCTTTTTCCTTTCTGTACTGGTTCCCTCTTTCAGACTCCAAGTTCAGCTTTTTACAGTTACTGAAACTGCCAAAGTGCTCCCATGCCACCACTTGTCCCATCCTTTGGTTTCCCTTCCTTTTCTCTCTGCTACCATTACCTCGGCCCCAGTCACAAGCTCACTCTGCAGGGGCTTCCAATGCTGACAGCATGACAAACACCTCAGGCTTTATCCAGGATTGCAGAGACACAGCACCATTACCACTCACTCCTGAACTGCTTTATTGTGACTGCCTAAGAGCGGAAGGTTGAGCAGATGATCAATCAGTAGTTTCCTTTGGAGATGCTTTTGAACTCCTCTGCATTGCAACAGGATGGCACAGAGACTGCAGAAGTGAGTCCAATCCATATGAAATGATATAATGCAATGTGTAGGAAATTAATAATTGAAGAACAGCAGTCTTAACTGAATGAAAAATAGCACAAAGCATGGCTGCACCAGACTGAAACCCCTGTCTTCCACCTTCCATCACTGTTTGCAATGACAGCTCCCTCACTTCCTAACCTTCTTGTTTGAGGAATTTTCTGACACTTGGCAGGTGAAGAGAAGAGGAGAAAAAGCATTTGAGCTTTTTGCTAGTAGTAACAATAGGAGCATTGAAAACTTTTCTAAAGAGTGATTTTAAAAATCCGTATAAATATAGGTTTTGAAGAAGTTCTCTCTAGGCTAAAGAAGCATTCTCTAAAAGGATTAAAGGACAAAAAGATAAATGACCTCTCAAGGCCCCTTCCACACTGCTAAGAGCATTCTGTTGCTTTACTGGAACACCAATAAGATGTATTTTGTAGATTTTATAATTTTCTAAGATCTGTCCTAATATCTACCAGCATTAAGAATTCTAAACTGTTTCAGCAGGGAAACAGAGAGAGGACTGAAGAAGGCCAGATCTTATTGCTTGCAGAAAAGACAGGGAATTAATACAAACAAATTCAAGGAGACTTGCTGCTCTGCATCAGATTTTTCTGTGGAAAAAGGATGAAACTGAACCAGAACTGCCTGGAAGTCTGTAATGGGGAAGAAGAATAAGGTGACATTAAGAATGCAAAACATTCTCAATTTGAATTTCTCACACATGGCTACACAAAAGGAGTTTGAAATGGAGAACTCTATAGCATGGTTGTATTTTTAGATTTTGTACCTTTTCCTTTGTTCCTTGTCAAGTGCAACTGGAATAATATGATTACTGTCTTTTACATTCTATTTTCCTGCTAAAAACCTAACATATGTTTAACAAAATGGACTAAAAAATAGTTCCTTTTTATCTTTAACAAGCAAAGAAGGGAGAATTACCGAATTCTGCTCTTTGCCTGCTAGAGAGGAAGTGTCTCCTCAGACAAAACACAAGTGTTTGATCCAGAAAGCACATCTACTGAAAGAAGAAACAAGATCTGAAAACAAGATACAATACAACCTATTGTAAGAACTAATCTCAATACCACGGCACAACTGTTTCTTCAGTTTAGAAAGAGCCACTGTCTGCTAAAACAGTTAACAAATTAAAAAAAAAAAAGACTATTATGTCATAAGTCTCTATCTAACAGAGAACAGCTGCACTGCATCAGATAAAAGGTGTGCAGAGTGCATTCTTTCTCCAGCAATGACCAAAAAGGATACAAAGCTATTCCGGGACTACAGTAAGGTGAAATGAATAGTTTTATGACCTGTGAACCCAGCAAGATCTAGCTTCCTTGTTTCCTTTGACACTGTCCCTCAGCCTGAGCTTTAGCATCTAATAAATTGCTAAGCTCTGATCAAAGTTACCTGACTTTCATCCAGCATGAATGTTTTTCTCTACAGCAAAGCTCAATCAGCTTGTGCTACAGTTCCTCTCCTCTGCTTATTTCTAGGGGTCTCTTTTTTTTTTTTTTTCAGGAACTGAGGTTTTTGAAGCTTTCAAGAACCTCTCTTCTTTGAGATCAGGGTCCTCTAAAAAACTGGTTGAGCTCAGCAGCTAGGAAATCAGGGGAGGATTGTTGGGGGAGGACAGAGCACAGCTGTCCTAATGACAGCATTTATTCTACTGAAATACAAAAAAACCCAAACAAACCAACTCAAAAAATCATCAGGCTGAGAGTACATAAACACAATTCTTGATGGGTCAAATACTCAGCTCAGCAGGTAACTCCCTTTTAAATTCTTTTCCTCCACATTTCTTTTCAAAAATGAAACTACATATATTTCTGTACTACCCACATTATCCCATAAAACTAAGCACTAAGTGTACCTGTAAAACATGTTTGACCTGTTTCTGTAAGTTTTCATTTAAAGGGGAGTAAAATTAGAATTTTAGGAAAAAAAAGGTATTTATTGACGAAACATGCAATTTTAATGTAATTACTGCAAGATCTTTTTCCACATAGCTACTGATGAAAGAAATTGAGGACTGAGAGCAGAGAACCTATCAGTAGAATATTCCAATATTCACATCTGAGAGAGAACAGTCAATCCTCCCAAGTTACTCTGAAGCTCTTCAAGTGACATTACAAAGGCAACAGCCAGGGATTTAGAAGAGATAGCTGAAGTGGGAACAACATCCCACCACAGCACAGAAGCTTAGACCAGAAACCTTCCATCACAAAGGAAAGCACTCGACCTACTAGAATATGAAAGTGAAGGCAGCAGTTTAAAAAGACACGTAACGCTCTGTTAAAGAATAAGGGAAATTTTCCTTACTGTCAAGCTGTGTAAGTGCAGTAATCACAAATGACTACTGGGGAAATGAAGTCTGCAGCTGCTTTTGGGTTGTTTTGTTTGTTTGGTGGTGGTGGTGGTGGTTTTGGTGTGGGGTTTTTTCCCCAAAAAAGATTAAAAAGGGTAAATACAAGATTTAATAAGATGAGAGAAAACAAAGCAAAATCATTAATTTAGTTCCTGGGAAGTCTCATATCTTATATCAAATTTCTTTTATGTATGGCTACGCTTAAGAAATGAAACCAGAGCTTCCCCTTCCAACAGGGAAAGTGACTGACACATCACTGCCATGATCCAGCAGTTTAAAACCCCTACATACCATTCAAAAAACGCATTCTTGTTCCTACTCATTATTTTCAAGTGTCATTAAGCTGGAGCATAATTTTGACATTTATTATTTTTCACATTACCAAGGCTATCTAAGTGACCAAAGGGAATAGGCATTTACAAATTTCAGTACAAGAACAGAAAACAAATGTATAAGACTGGTCAGATCTGAAACTCTAGATGCTACAAGAGCAGACATTTGGATTTAAATTAGTTATGCAAAAATATCTGGTTATGTTCAGTACTGCTTTACTGTAGAATGGAAATGCTTTTTGCAGATCAATGAAATTCCAACATCTTGGCAGGGCTAGCTTATTCATCATAAAGAAAGCTAAACTAACAAGTCTAGAAATTACTTTTCTGTGACTTTTTAGAACAACTATTAAACAGTATCTTCTCATGTAAGCAGATGAATGTGAATGGATCCCTATTACATGCACCGTCTGCATTTTGAAACTCGCCTGTTTGTAGCCTGTTACATTTGAACAACTTCCAAAATGTTACAGACCTGCTGCGCTAAGGACATATGAAATCAGCCCAGAGGAAATGCATTTTGGAATGGAATACACTCCCAAACCAAGCAGTCTCTGTGTTCTGGCACTCCTGGACATCCTGGCACTCAGCACTAAGGAAACCAGCACCACTGAACAGACTACTGACTCCTTCAAAATACTGCTGTGACCTAAGTTTTTTCTTATTCAGAGCTACAAGCCCACAACATGCTGAACACTGCTCTAAGTCAAATGCAAAGGACAGCTGTTTTACTCATTTCAGCATTAAAACCAGGGGTGAGGGGAAAGCTGACATATAGGAATGTTATACATACCTGTCTAAATTTAGCTCTAGCCTCCTTTTCCTTCATTCTTCCATGTGCAACCAGATAGTCAAACACCTCCCCTACAATTCAACAACGAAATACATTAATGCCAATTTCAGAATGTAGAGATTCCTCTCCAGCAGTTGCCCACAGCAGCTTCACTGGAATGACTGTATTTCAAGTTTATGATTACAGGACAGCTCAAGAGAACAAGGCACAACTGCTGTGCAATTTACTACACCATCATCTCTTTTACAAGAAAATAACAAGTGACTGGATATACACAAAGGAAACCATTTCCTTCCAATTACTTAGGATAGAAACTGAGCAGCATATCTCTGTTTTGTAAATAAAGATGACATCTACCCCTTCACAGACTTTCTCACAAAAGTTTCTTTTGCTTCAGAAAAAAATAAGCTTCATACATGAGAACAGTTGATGATATTTGTAAATGCCATCACACCAACACTAAAATTTTAATTTTTGCATGTTTATAAAATGGCTCTAAACAAAATCAGAAACCTTAGCTTTAACCTAGGCTTGGAAGAGGTATCCAAAAGGAGGGCCACAAGAATGAGAATAGCAGGACACACTGATATAATCCCTCACAGAAACATCATACCTGTGAAATACACTGAACAAGCCCACTGTTGTATGGCTGTGCATGACCAAAGATTACTGAAGATCTCTACTGTGTTTCAGTTTTTCCCCTCTTCTATCAATACAGTCATTTTAGAGCACATCAATACAGACTACAAGGTCTGAGGTGTAGGTGCAGGCCACTGGCCCATGAAACACTGACATGTTTGTGAAAGCATGAG
Source organism: Sterrhoptilus dennistouni (assembly GCA_013397095.1). Classification (NCBI taxonomy): domain Eukaryota; kingdom Metazoa; phylum Chordata; class Aves; order Passeriformes; family Zosteropidae; genus Sterrhoptilus; species Sterrhoptilus dennistouni. Next base: position 505,486 of record VWZU01004859.1, on the reverse strand, counting down.
AGATTCTCTTTACTAAAAACCAATAGTCAAGTACATAAAAACTACAAACACAGAATAATAACACAGTTCTTAAAAGTCCTCACTAGTATGCAAAACCCATAAAAACTTAAGAAGTGGTTCAAATATTTAAACATTCCCTACTGAGCAAGGAAACATTGTTTTGTAGACAGCCACCTCGCAAGGGAAGAGCTGAGTAGTACCATATTTATTTTTTTAAAGACGCAACTCCACCAGATTGCAATAAAAAAAGGAGTCACACTGAAGGAAAAGCAACAACTGAGCCATTTGAGGGAATGTCAGGACTTCTTATAAAATAGTCTTCCCTCTGCAGTCTATTCCTTAATACTCAACTCAGCTAATTCTCTCAGCTGTACTTGACAGCTGTTTCCTAAAAACCTTGAAGCAGCAAACCTGAACACTTCATAATTCAGGGAAAAAGACACCAGGGAAAGAATTATCCTCCATTTATGTGAAGCATTGCAGCTGTAGCAATAATGTCTTTCATCCTGCAGCCAGAGTTCATGTACATCATGATGACCCCTAGCTTGATAAAGAGAAAATAGGGAAACTGAAACCTGCCACTGTCATTACCAGCCATTCCTGTCTTGCAGAGCATGGCATATCAAAAGGTACTGCTCTTGGCCTTTTAGACCAGTACAGTACTTACCTCTCCCTTATCACCCTAGGAAAGGTCCTCACTCCTTCAGAGAACCACTGGCCTTTCCACCTCCTAGAAGCCAATCACTAGATGGCAATAAGACTTCACTTTTAAGTCTAGTACTATCAAAAAATACAGAGACATCTCCCCAAACACCTGTACTAGTCAGTGTTTTAATGGTAAAATACCCACTCTGTTCCTGTTTAAGCAAATCCTGGCAGAGCATTTAGGAAGCTGCTGGAATAAAACACAGGTGGGCAGAGAATCTTGCTTTATTTGCAGCAATTGATTAAACTTCACATAACCCAATGTTGGAGTCTGAATTCAATGCTGATTTTCTCTGAAAAAAAGTCTGTCTCCTTCGTAAACCTAAAGAAAAGCTTCAACTGCTTGAGATTCCCAGATGCTGGTGCTCAAGGGTCACACTGGAAAGTTGAGCAATATTAAGTTCTAGCCAGTAAGGAGTAACTTAAGCCTGAATACCTTAATTCTGGCTCTGGTGAAAATATCTGACACTGCACAATGTGCATTTTCCTATCTCCTCTACAATCAGGAAGAGCATGTAAGCTCCTCCTAAAATGGCAAAAGGCTAAGCCTAGCAATTCTTGACAGTAGAAGGCCTGTAATTAAGATATGTAAGATGTCATCAACATCTAAAAACAGAAGTTGCAGTGCTCATGCTTTTGAAAGCAACAGTTAAAGAAACACAGAAATGTTTCATCTGAACATGATTTTACCAAATATCTTATACAAAATAGGACACCAAAGGTAGGGAAGTGAATACAGTAAATTGAGAACATTAGTATTTGTTATGGGCAGGAACAATCAGTGGCCGAGAAAAGATTCCCAATCAATTTGAGTTGTGAAAAAAAGCAAACGTTACTGAGTTCTAGTAAGTTTAGAAGCTGGTTTTACAAGTTACATTTATTATTTATGTTAGCCAAACAAGTCCCAGTGAATATTAAAGATTATGCTTAATATTTCACACTATCTTGACATAAATATTTGCTGAAAAAAAAAGCAAAACTTTCAAGAAAACAAGTGCTTTCTCTCACTTGGCAATTTGCTTACGTGTGTCACTGCAGCAAAGAAATACTTACCCCCACTTGCATATTCCATTATTAAATAGAGAGTTTTTTCAGTTTCAATGACTTCAAATAGCTTCACTAGAAAAGAAAGACATTTAGTTATCACTTAACTAGCTGCAGAATTATGTTAATGCGTTAATACCCAAACTGCCTGACACTTGACAATATCAAACTATTTACTCTAAAGAAGCTTTTTCTGTTGAATATTCCTATGTAGAGAATACTGTAACACATTTGGTCAACTCATACACAACAACATATCCTCAAGAATACTTTACTTCTGTTACATGGGACCATAATTAAACTAAGCAGGACATGCAGAGATTTGAGCATCAGCAATAGCCACATGTGTGCACTGAACTGACACACGTAGTGACAAATCAGTTACCAGTCTGCTGACAGGCCCATAGGAGTACCACATCATTTAAATGTGCAAACCTGAAAAAACTCTTGACCACTTCTTGGTTTTGGTGTATATGCTAATTTTTTATGAGAGACTGAATTCAGTCAAAAATCAATACTATACTCAAAACAAACAAATTTATCAGTTAGCTATGCAAGTAACAGTTCTGTGCAAAGGGACCAAAATGCCTATTTTTTTTAAACACACAGTTCTGAAATAGCATTTATTACTGCTATCTTAGAATAAAATCACATTCTAGTGCAAAATAATCTTTTTAACTCACACCACAGCAATCTTAACAGTGTAAAAACAAACTTCTCCAGAGATGAAAATTATGTGAAAGAAACAAGATACCTATATTTGGATGATTTAAGATCTTCATTATTCTTACTTCTCTAAAGAGCTGAAATAAACATAAAAATGAAATAAGTTAATGAAATCACTAACAAACAGCAGATCTCCTCAAAGACTGTGATATATTTATTTAAATGCACAGGGCCAACGTTATTAGCATTTCAATGACGTTCATGAAATAAGCACTTATTGAAGGGAAAAGTTAAATGCCTGCTTAACACCTCTCCCAAACAAATCAATCCTCAAAAACCCAAAAATACCCAGGAAGGACTCTGGACAGCTCAGGAATGAAGTGACCTTAGCCCTGTGGTTTGCAGACTTTTGGGGTCAGAAGACCATTGTGAAGCCAGGCAGCTTCCTGCTGACCAGTACATCTCACACATCTTTCATTGCTTTCACAAAAAGTACAATTCCATATCTTTGTGAATCCCCAGCAGAACATCTCTAGAAGACCACTGCCGTATGTTACTGATATGAATTCAGCATTCTTCAGTACTTTGCTAAAGCCCAGGAACTACTGTGCTACAACAGCAGATCACAGGTGAAAAATCAGCTGTGCTATATTGTGCAAAAATGATGTTATCCAACTACACCAGCAAGGGGCAAGTTCTAAGGAGAGAAGGGAATACAAGGCCACCCCTGAGCCCTTCAGAAGCATTCCTGCAAGGCAACTGGGGCACAGCAGCATCTAGTCCTGGGTCTGCCAGCACAGCTCCACTGACTCACTCCCAGACACAGCCTCAGGCCTGCCTGGACAGTACAACATGCTGAATGAACTTGCCAAAATTAACAGGGCAGAACACAAATGGTGTTTTCCTGACCCCATCGTGCTGCTTCCCTTTATGCAAGCACTGGTGTTAACCCTGACTGACACACAAGGTACAGGAATTTTTTAACTGAAAAATCTCACAAAACTCACAACTCCCCCATATAAAAGCATTCCATCTCCAGCCCACCCCAGCAGGATGGCAGTGAGGAACAACTGCCCATTTCAAGCTGCAGGATGACATTATATCCCCTGTCCTAAATCCAGAGATAGTGTACTGATTGTAAGGATATTGTCACGTTTCATATCCTGTCTGTCCCTCCTCCACAGCCAATACTCCTATGCAATGGGCTTTGCTTGACTGTTTCTGAAGATTTCAGCTTTGCCTGCCACACAGAGCCAACTGTCCTGCAACTGAATGAAAATATGGAGTGACATTTAACAAAGTAGAAATAAAAGCAGAGACATGAGTGAACAGTTATTAATTATTTTCACCTCTCAAAACCCTTCTGCAAAAGACTATTGTAAGATACACAAATTCCTAACTGTAGTATGAAAAATGCCACAGGTGGTGTTACTGCAATATAAAACATTGCTTTGAAGCTGGCAAATAGCAGTTCCAAGATAAAATATTAGTACAAAGAACTTGAAGCACAAATACTCTTGCATTAAAAAAACCGAAGAATTCTCTTTTTATGCACTACACTACAGAGCAGTCAAGTGTGTAGCTGCTCTCCCTCTGCAGCTCACCCATGGCCAGCCCAAGACTACGGAGGGCTGATATTCTTCAGTGTCAATTATTTTCTAACAGCATGCTTCAAAAAGTGGGAGTAATCAAAAGGTTTTATTAGAAATCTAACACAAATTTCTACAGGATTATCAGTAACCTAAGATCATATTGAATCAGATCATATTGAACTTCACGTAAAGAGACTGATGCAAAACAGAAGCCCACAGCTCCAAGGCAATGCAGACATAGGAAAAAAACCCAAGAGTTTTGTAGATAATTACAGTAAGGAAAAAAAAGTGCTGCTGGAAGATTTGGCTCAGGTCAGATTTCAGATAAAATGAAGAAATTTGTCTGCACATTTGAAGAATATGTCTACAGATACTAGTAACAACTCAAAAACTTGTAGATGTATTTACTCAATAAAAGCAAAAAAACAGTTAAACTTTGTAATAAAAAAAAAAAGGTGAAACATTAGAAAAAACCAGAAAACAACCAAAGAGTTAACAAAACAAAATCTTCATGCCTTTGTGATTTTTAATAAAAGAAAATGCAAGGGGTGGGTTTTAAGTAAATGAATAGGACAAATTCACAATTTGGAGACCGGTTTTTCTAATAATTTTCTGCTTTCTGATATTTCAAAATAATAGAATTTCTGCAAATGCCAACATCTGGGGAGCAATCCTCACTGCACTGCCTATGGGATCTTCTCCCTGCTACAGCCACAGCTGAGATTGGCACAGTAGCTGAACACAGAAAAAAACCAAACAGTTTTACAAATGCTTTTAATTATCTTGTAATCCAGGTCTGTGCCTGACACTTTGCTAGATGACAAGCTGCTTAAATGAAATCACGATTGATTGATCAAGTAAATTATTGGCCATGCAAAATAGTGTCAAAACCTCTGTGTGCACGTTTTCTTTATCCTCTAGAGAGGTGAAATTGCCTTTTCTTTTTAAAACTATGTTATTTCTGGAGCTTTTTCATATGTAATTAGACAGGGTAGACTACATCATCTCTCTCGATCATCAGGAATTTAAAAGAAGTTGAATCTATTTTTTCTTGCTTTTCATTCATTTCAGCTAAACTGGTGTATAATATATTCTGAATACTCCATTAATACTTTTAATCACAGCTTATGTAACTGAAAGCCTCTTATCAGTTTTTACAATTTCAAAGAGAGTTTGCTTAATTCACTCTTAATTGATATCTGATATCTTCCACCCTCAATACCCAGATAAAGCCTACTGGGTCATACTATCACCAAAACACTGGTCCACAAAATGACTACTCTGCTTTACTAACCTGAATGAAGCATAACAAAAAGCAGCTTCTACAGTATAAGCCATTTGTTCAAGTGGGTGACTGGGAACAAGCTCTTTCAAAAAACAGACTATTTCTGTCTCAGAGGAAATTAAAAATAAAAATACTTGAGAATAGGATACAACCACCACCAAAGTGTAATTTTAGTTAGATAAATGCACTTCAGATTGTGCACCCTTAGTCGGTTTATCTATGTCACATTTTGACAAAGAAGGGGATATCTGAAACTGCCTGACATTGTAATATGTATTATGGTCTTTTTCTAATAGAGGAATAAAATGTAAAACATCATACAACTTTCCCAAAGTATGCTGGATAAAGATTTTACAGATTTCATTCCCCCAAAATATTATGCACATCAACTTCTAGGAAATGATGTAGTAACTATCATCACACAAATATTCATTGCAAACAGCCAGGTATGATAAAACCTCACACCTCTGAGGTTCCCTGCCCACAGGAACACAGAGCGAGGTGTAATATCAGAAAATGCAACATGAAGGTTCTCAATACAGAAAATTATTTTCTTAGATTTAGGAACTTGTCGTAGTGAAACTATAAAGGCAGGCAAACAACTGAAAACAGTTCTCAGCAGTTTAATTTCTAATACTGAGATTAAAAACTACTCCCAGCTCATTGAACAGCTCATTTTCCGTCAACAGGAGCTCCACAAATGTTTCCAAGCAAAGACAAACATCCTTAGTCTGCCAAACAAATGGCTTTCAGCTTTGTTGTGGTCTGGTCCTTTGAGTGTAAGCCATGTCAGATACAGGAAAAGAATGCCATTTAATTAATGCTGTGAGCCAAAAAACTGAATAAAAAACCCCCAATAAACCAGCAATGGAAGCTGGTTTCTTTAGGCTAATTCTCTTTGAACACAGCAAAAGACAGACTAGAAGTGCTCCTGCAGTAGCTATCACAAGACTGTAAGAAATGATTTTTAAAAATACTGAAAAAGTTTGCTAAAAAGTGAGTCAGTGCCAGGTGCAAAGCACCAACCTCTCCTGGGCATGTTCTCCCTTAAAGGAGGAGGATGTTGACCCAAGCCACTTCAAGCCTGACCTGTGTATTGGGCTTCTCCTGGTAACTGCTCACTGAAATATGACCTACATCTAATAAAGAGCCTTAAGCAAAAAATCTTTACACAATACAAGTTTGCCTCAAACTAAGTACAACTTGAAAACAGAAAGAGATACTCATTACAAACACAAAAGCCTGAGCTTTTTAAATTCTCATCCTTTTCTTGCAGTTCTTAAAACACTGATTGACCCACGGTCAGAAAGGAATGAAACATGTTAAAATTGATGTTTTAGAACACTTAAATGCTTTAACAATAAGTATTACCCAAGTAAGTGGGAAAACATCTGCACATAATGAACAAAGATATTTGGCTGAGGAGCCAAGTTCTAAAACAGGAAAATGAGAAGTGATTTAGTGCTATTACACAGGCTTGCTAAAAAAACCTTTGCATATAATGGCACTGCTAACTCAAAAAAACCCAAACAATTTTATTTTTTGTCTAAGAGGAAGTGAACTCCATAGCATCAGCACTTGTTTGCAGTGAGACCAATATCCACTGGAACTGTGTACACAAGTCCATTTGTGGAGAACGGTAACTATGACTAACACCACCAGCATGGGAAAAAACCTCTAAGAATTCCCTTTTCTTTCAAAGCAGGGGAGTACCAGTTACAGCTTCCTCTTCACTAAGCAAGAGCATCAGAGCAGCAATTAGGTCCTAAAACAACAGTAAAGAGTGGCTGCATGTGGCTGCCACAGAACTTCCTCAGCAGCAGACAAGAAACCCGACCCTTCCGAAGAGCTGTGTGTGCTGCTGAGTGTCAGTGTCGAGCTGTCAGGGCTGCAGCGAGGGCATACCAAGAATTACTGCTCCGGAAAGCAAAGCCAGTCCTTAACAAGGTTAACTTCTTCCTGGCAGCTGAAGTATCGATGTGGAAGATGGAACACAAAGAAATCAGAACTGGCAGCCTTTAATCACCATTTGTTTCCCCACCTAAGGATGACTCGGGCATGCAGCTACACCGCAGTTGAGACGCTGTACACCACACCCTCTTCTGGGCACAGCCCTTCCCTCCCCACCATACCTCAAATATTTTATCTCTCTCTGCAGAAGTGCAAGATCAGAAGCACTTCCATCTTAGCTTCCCCTGCATCCACAGGTCGTGTGTGCAGTTGCTCAAAGGCACTGAGGCTGCAGCACTGCTGGCAGTGCAGGGGGGAAGGGGGCAAAGGCTTGCAAAATAAAAAGCCTCGGTCAGGCAAAGCTGGCAAGCAGTAAGCTGTGCATCCACCCTGCTTCCTGGCAAGTAGGCATTTAATTTTAATAAAACTGCTTTCAGCTTTTGAATTGAAAACTGACACATCTTGCTAAATTCTTTCTGTGCTTGTATAAAAAATGAGCTTCGAGAGGAGAGCACAGTAGCAATTTCACTGCACAAATTTGATCTGATATCTACCCTGCTGTTTGGTGCTATTCTTCCAGACATGCAGTTAAGAAATCCAGTGGTTCACAAGATGATACTACAAATCACACTTCATAATCTAATTTTATAAATTGTAAATAAAAAATTACAACAGAGATGGAGCCATGAGTGGACACTGAGCCAGCTGAAACTCAGTAATCAAAGGTTCATCATGCACACTTCCAGCTTTTGGCTTTACCAACTGAACACCTTTGACTTGTAAAAGGTTTGTATTGTACCCTGATATGAGCTCAAACTGGCATTAGAGCCCAATCTCAAGTAATACCATTTGAAGGATTATGGTTTTACATTTTTAATTGAAAACATGTCCTCTTTACTTCTCTCTGACCATTCTTCCCACGCCCTGATATTTCCCTTTTTATCACACAGCTTTTCTTTCGCTTTCAAGTGCTTCAAGCATTCAACCATTTTTATTTAGTTATTCCAAGTTGCAATCTGCCACAGGAATCAACTTCATCTAATCCATCATATTACCTAATTTGCACTTCATTTTCACCCTGCTTACCCAGAAATCACCAATAACCTCAGGGACTAAACTGAGAAAAAATCTGAGAAAAATGGAACCAGATTATCTACTTTTACCCCACCTACAGAGCCATACAAAGTTGCTGCCTGCTCAGATGACGGAGCCTTTCTTCTACAGGTTAATCTTTGCCTCTCAACAAAACCATAAAATGTAAGAACGTGTGTGTTTTTCCCATTTACTTTTGCACCATTAATCTTGATTAAAAATCTACTCACATGATCTTTTTAGTATTTGCATAAAATACAAAGGTGTATATTCCCCACTTGACTCTAGTTACTCTCTTTCATTTTGTTTGCAGGTAAATTCTGCATATTCTCTTGTTCAAACAGAAATTTTTCAAGGGTTTTTTTATCAAAGTACTCAAAAGTAAACAAAAATCCTTTGACTGCAGCACTTAAAAGGACAGAGAGACGTCCCAAGTAAAAGTAACATTTAAATGTACTTCCTGCACGGACTCCCAAACAGACTGGGTTGCTTAATGAAAGAGCAGGGTTTATCACTCTGTACTAAAAAGATAAGGTGATACAACTCTAACAGCACATTAAACATTCAGAGCTAGAGGGAAGAAACCAGAATAGCCACGGCCCAATTTGTTTCATACAACTGCATCAACTTCTCCTGCTGCAAACTACATGAAAGGCACAGATCCTGCCTGCCCTTCAGTCCACAGGCAGCATTTTCAAGGCCAGTTTAAGAGGACAGAACATAAGTTTTGCATTTCTAAGTTTAACAAAGTGACTGGCACAAAGAAGACATGGGGGCATTGACATCAAACCACAGACGTCCTCTCTACAGAGTCAGCTCTGCTTGGGAGACAAAGGATGTGGGAAATACCACTGTTTTCTCAGTTTACAGCTCCATACGAGTTCAGCTTGAACAACTGCAGGGTTGTCAAAAATATCTGTTGCAAAACCAGTTATTAAATACAGTAGTCAGACGTGTGCTAAGGTATGCAATGCTTCAGATTCTCCAGCACAGGCATTCAGGGTTAATGGAAGGAGGTGGGGAAGTGAACAAGTTATAATACAGTTGAAAGATTAAATGTAAAAACATACCTTTTGTAGACTAGTTGGGTTCAGCTGTGTTTTGTCAATTATTTTTATGGCAACCTAAAGGAAGAGTTCATGATCAGTATTTTCCATAGGAACAACACCACGTTATTACAACATGCTCAAATTCAGTAACAGAAATGGAAAACATGAAAATTACACAAAAAATGCTTAAGTTCCTTCTGCGAATTATGTACTTGTATTTAAACTAGAAGCAGGAGTGGAAAAACCCTGGTATTCTAAGGATGAGAAGCTTTATTAAGATGAGAAGCTTGCTGAGTCTTTGACTTGACATTAAGACCATCACAGTCATGACAGTGGAAGCTCCAACAGTGCCCCGATAGAGAGCAGTGTGCCTACAGATAATATTTACACAGTATAATTACACAACAGATTACACAGTAGTGACTGGGCATTGGCAGCTTCTAAAAGCAGAGATTTCAGAACATATTGAAAGCATTTCCACACAAATTTGGCAAGAAGTAAGTTCATCTTTGGAAATTCACTAAATATTTGTGTCAATTTGCTCTCTGATGGGTATTAAAAAAAGTATGACTCAGGAATCAACAAAAACAAGTTGGCCATAGTACAACACTTCGGGTAAGTACATTCCTTTGGTTATTCTCCTCTTTTCAGTAAGTGCTGCGCAGAAATACTAAAGAAAAAAATAAAATTTCACATAATAAGCAACAGAGAAATTCCATACCATGCTAACTAGTCAGAACCTGAAGATTTGAAGCAATGAATAGGCAACAGAAACTTCAGTGCAATGCAATTTGGATACTGGATGAAGCAGAACAAGAAATGAGAGTTGTTCTAGAATTACATGCCAATTGGTATTTTTCCTTTCTAAATTAGAGACTAAACATACCAGAAGTAGCTCTGTAGAAGGAGATGGTGCCTCTCAAAGATGCAAGATGCTGCAACTCAGCTGATTATAGTACCTCACTGGTGCAAAGCAAAGGCTTTCAACTCCACTTCAATTTTTGGCTCAAACAGTAGATGCTGCTGCTTCCCATGCCACAGCTCCCATTTCCCTGCTTCACTTTGTGCTATCTTTGTCACCTCATTAACTTGGGGTTGTCAACATATGGAATAAAGAATATCTTACATCAAAGCCAATTTATATCCCAACATTCAAGTGCAAAAACATAGGGATGGATTGTCACGATGGAGAGGGTAAGAGGGGAACAGTGTTCAATGCTTGGGTGCATCATGGAATTATATAATGAAGATGGTGTTTTCTGAAACTGATATTCAAGATTTATTTTGAGCTCTTCTAGATGCAAGATATGATGAGACATGACTGAGAAACCATCTAAGAATGCTTTACTTTGGGGACTGTTTTCTTCTAACGCAAGCTACTGAAATTAAGGATCACTATCTCCTGAGGCAAAATTCCATTGCAAAACCTTAAGAAATCACTTCAAAAATATAAACAAGAGAGAAAAACATTAAGCAATAGGTATTTTTTTATTAGCAGCTGTGTACGAAACCAAGAAAGATTTTTATCTCTACCTTTATGCCTGTTGTTAATTTTGTGACAATAGTTCAAAGTTATTAGCTTCCAGCAATCTCTTATAATTCCATGCTAGATGTAGTGACCACTGCCTTTGTCAACAGCAGATAATGTTATTTGAAAGTGACCTGGTGCCCCAAGACTACTCATAGCTGTTCACTTGGTAAGCACATTCCACGCAGAAAAGGCTGCATTTGTGTTCTGGGCTGTACCATTCTGGCCAATCCTTAAAAGATGTAAACTTTTTTTCAACCCACCAAGTCCTAAGGTATCATGTTACTGCAAAACCAGCTCACCTCAGTGTGCACTTGGTGCCAGATGACCAGAAAGGTCTCTGACACTGTCAAACAAATTCAGACCTGGAGATACAGGGAAGGTACAGACCTCAGTTTTTCAAAAGACAGACTCTCAGGCCTGTTCAGTGCACTAATTATAGCCTTAAAGGCAGGATGAATTTAGAGAATTCCTATCCACATGAACACTGAGAGTACAATGTGTAAACATGGACTGTGAGAGCTTGAAGCCATCAACAGAACAGGGAACAACTTCAGGTGCCTTAATAAAGTCTCCAAATGACAGGCAAAGGCAGCCTGTCCTAGAGAATAGTTCTGGCAAGCCTGGAAAGTTAAATGGAGAATTTTCTAAATACAGTTAATAAAACACTGAATTACCTTTCAAAGCAGAAACTTTGCTCTCTTTACATAAAGTGCATTTGGAATGGTTTCATGTACTGTGAGCTAGGGCCAGTGCTCGAAAAATACAAGTCCTACACTATTACAAAACTGCCATGATATTCTGTGTGAAATCATTAATAGAATTAAAACTGAGTTGGCTTTCACCATTCACAATAATGCCACTTAAAACATTCCTCCTACGTGATTTGAATAAGAGAGTTAAAGAAATCAGAAGTTGGGGCACTGAGCAAATTGGCCAAACTGCTACTATTCAGAATGTTTTCTCCCTCTTAAATTTCACTTTTTCCAAGAGAAGAACAGAAAGATGATGACAACAGATTCCTTGGAGTCAGACTTGGATTCTGAAAGAATTTCAGCCTCACTGGGAAACTTCAGCTCCCTAGCTATTAACTGAACACATCTTTAATGAACAGAAGGGTCCATAATAATTTTGGCCACCTCAGTAACAGCAGAAGGTAGTTTTATCTTTTAGATTCATTTTGGCAACTACGGAAAAATTGGCAGAGGAAACACCGTTTGATAAAACTACAACAGAAAATACATGGATTGCAAAGAATTAGAAAAAGCAGATTAACAATGAAGACTTGTGGTTTCAAAAGGGCAGACAGCCTACAAATAACTCTCCTAGGCAGAGGATCAAGAAGGATGGTGTGTCCAAGCACCAGTTCTCATGCAGTGAAGCTGATCTCTGGCCACACACTCCTTGCAAGACAATTCAAACCCCTCAAGTTAGGCTGATGTTCTGATCATCCCCTAAAGGGCTAAACATTTCTTCCTTTCTGGAATTTGAAGATGGGCTCTCATCATGCATCCTGCAGACACACTAAGAATGGGAATGAAAAAGGATCCTAGAACTTACTCCAGTTGGAAACATGAAATCTCCATCTCAAGCAACAGGAAAATTCCCAGGGAAGGACTCCAGATGCAAGGAGATGAGCAGCTACCCCAAAAGAATGCTTAAACAAACATCTCCTCCTCCCAGGAAGTGACAGAAGAGTGCTGATCTGCTTCGGGATTTGGAAGCTCCTCAGCACAGAGATATAAAGAAGGAATTGCCATAAAGTGAAACTGACATGGTCACTTAAAAGGACATTCAGAACAGAGACACAGATAACAAGGAGAAGATAACTGGGATTCAAATACAGCAAGAACACAGCAGAGATGAAAACTCATTTAGGTGTAACTCCCTAAACTAAGCATTTAGTTTGGGTTTTGGTACATAAGACGGAAAAAAGAACAGGAACAAAGACAGGACAGGCAGCAGGAGCAAGTGTGTAAAGCAGGAAATCACAAATTTAGAAAGCTAAGTGCCATCTGGCTGAGGCCAGGCTGAGAATATGACCCTGGTATTCTTATGAGAAGCCGGTTTTTAAAGGAGAAAGAAAAAAAAAAAAGCAGTCTTGCAGCACAGATTTCCAGCATCTACCAAGAACAGCAGGGCAGGGTTTAGAAATAAGCAAAATTTTTTTTTTCCAATTCATCATAAAATTCATGAACTCAAAATTGGCAGGGAAAAACCAAGGAAACAGAAGGTTTAAATGCAATTTTTACTATTTTCCTACAGTTAACTGTATCCTATGGAAACACATGAGATATGACAACCTGGACTATTGAAAAGCCTCGTCTAGGAGGCTGCATGGAAATTTTCCAACTCAATAAGCTGAAAAGAGAGTTGTGGGTTTGTTTTTTTTTTCTAAAAAAGATGGCTAAAGAGATATTAAGTTGGAAATAAATGAGTAAGAGTTTTTCAAGGACAAGATTTTGGGACCAATCTTGTTTAATATCTGTATCAGTGGCCTTGGCACAGGATGTCAAACCATAATGATTAAGTCTGTTGCAGGAGTTAAGAGGGACCATCAAATACAATGGAAAACCAATTTAAACAGCCTTGGAGATGAGTTAGCAATGAAACTGAGATTCAACATAGAAGGTTGGTGTTGTTGCTGATCACAAGCAAAACACATCAATTTAAAAGCCATGAGAAAGGCTAGCACAATCTGAAGATTGATCAGATAAATACTTCTGTAAGGGCAAGGGTGAAGCAATGACACTGGGGAAATTGCTATCCAGATTATTGGAAACAATTTTGGTCACAGACATCTAAAATTATCAACATTGTACAGTTTGTCTAGCAAGAAGAGAAATTTTACTCATTTCCCTCTTAAAAAAAAAGTTTTAAAAGTTTAAAATATATTGAAGATATTCCTATATTATTAGCTTAATTGTGCCCTTCTAATGAATCACACTCATTCCAATGGTCATAACCCAAAAAGTATTTATGTCTGAATTGATTGAACTACATCAATTCCATGAGTGGAAGAAACTTAGTACTTGAACCTTTCCAAATTCAGCCAAAAATTTTACCCTTTATTTGTTGAAATTTCGAACAAAAATAATGAACCAGAGGTCAACACAGTTTTCTGCAAGTAAAGGAAAATGCACTTCACTTTTTGAGAAGTGTGACATGTACCTATCTCCAAGTTCTATACCTATAATAATAGCAAAGAAATACTAACCAAGTACTTGCATATCCCATCTTAAGTATCAGTAAAAAGAGGAGGGAACTTAAGTGGAAAGTAATTAACCAAAAACTTTCTCTACAAATAAGAACCAACTTTAACATCAGAAGACAATGGGAACTGTCAGCCAAAAAAGAAAGAAATCTATCTCAACAGCTCTTGCAAAATGATGTTCCCTCTGTTCCTGCTACTGAACTCCGTATTAGCTCAGAAAAGAGAAATTCCCTTAAAGCACCACAGTCAGCGACACAACTCCTGTAAAAGTCCTTGCTGGTATCAGCAAACATTTACTTCATCAGACAAGTTTAGCAAGAAAAGGTCGGCAAGGTGCTTCTCCCTCTTTCAGTACTTCAGAGTTGCTTTTAATAAAACAGCACCAAGAAACACCTTGTAACAAGCAGACAGCTCACCAACTCAGAACCACCATTAAGTGCAAGTGATTAATTACATTGCAATGGCATGCAGAAACTAAATATGGAGCTGAGCTCGACTCCAAGAAGAGATGGAAGAGAAAGCCTGTCTATTCTACACACAGCGAGCGAACTGTCACTGACACACAGACTATCTCTGAACAAACTGAAGCATCTTCCCAAAGCCACCCAGCACTGCAGACACCCTGGGATGATCCACTCTAGGATTCCTGGGAGATACATTGCTTTGGCAAGAAAATACTCCATTTTGGGCTACTTGGAACATAACTGAGACAACATTTAGTTCTCATGCCCAACTTTGCCTCCAATACAGCCCTGCAGTATTGAGACACTAAGAGGCAGTCTTTCCAACAAGCTTATTTAATTGCTGTATATTGATCTGTTTTTTGAAAATGGAGGATTTATCCAAGAATATTAGTAGCAAAGTTTAATATAATTCAGCTGGACAGAGACTTGTCAAAAAAACAAATTGAAGAAACCATTTCCAAGAGAAATTGTTTTGTAATTGTTACTTAAAAAATACTTTTCAATTTCTGCTTTTTCTACATCAGTGGCAATATCTCTAGTAAAATGTGCTCTATGCTCACTGACTTAGATGATGCTATTCCAAGAGAACCTTCACACCTACAGCAACTCACTGCCGCTTACACCCATACCACTTTACCTCTCTGCCAGTTAGGATGTGCCTTGCCAGTTTCACTTTTGCAAAATTCCCCTTTCCAATCGTCTTAAGGAGTCTGTAATTTCCAATATGTGGCTGCTCATCAGCACAGGAGGCTATGGAGTTCCTGCAGCGAGCTCCAGAGCGCCCAGTTCGAGAGGAAACTTCCTGCCGTCCTTCTCCATGGGACGTGTGCTGCAACAAAAACACGGGTAAGGATGAGGAATAAGGACAAAACACAGCAATGATGAGAAGCGTACAGCATTAAAAAACATCACCAATGCCTTTGAAGAAACCTTCAAAGGATCCAACTGAAACTTCATTTTCACACTGAACTTTGTTCTGATGGGGGCAATAAAGTGGTGCCCGGTTCATAACAGTATTCACCTCATCACCTGGGAAAGACAGTGGAACATCACCTGCACCGCAGCAACAGCTGAGCAGTTTTCAAGTAACTGAAATGGACTGCCAGATCAGGTAAGAAACATGGAGGTGTTTGATATTATTTCCATTTGCATTACTGTGCATAATTAGTGCAGGAAAGCCTTTGGAAAGGAAACACGAATACAGATTTTCCAAGAGCACAAACTGCTAACCATTATTGGACAACTTATACTAATAAAATATTAAAAGGGTTTTTTTCTTTCCTGTGGTACTAAACTTGTGCTCCTATGACATGACTGATGTTCACATGACTGAAAACATTCAGAATGACCTGGAGAACAAGGGAAGAAATCTTATCTAATGTACTGAAACCTTTAATATTGATAGGCTGAAAGCCAGGTACAGAGATCTGAGACACTGTCTGCAATCTCAAGTTCCTTTCACTCTCATTTCCCTGAACAGCTACTAATTGCAAAAATGAATGGTTATATATTATCTATAACAGTCTTTACTCAATAGATCACATGGTTAAGACTAAAGTATTTCTTTATTTCCTGATAGCCTGTTTATGAAAGTGTAGGTGACTTCTTACATTCTTAAATCATGGTTGAGGTCCATACACCAACCACACTAATTAAAGTATTAGTCAGAAATGTTTAGGGGCCTCCAAATGTGGAGCAAATATCTGGCTCCACCAAAGATGACACATTAAATTTATAGTCATCACAGAAACCCCAGATCTTGCTCTTCTACTATTACTCCTCTTGCTGAAACCCATTGGGGACAACCAAGAAACTGGCATAAAGCAACATTCAGTCTGAAAATCACTGTAGTGTGAGGATGAGGTCATTCCTCAAGAGCTAACAACCATGGTACAGGCACAAATGAACAAATCCATGCTTGCATGACACTTGGCAAGTTTCATGTGCCTGATGTAATCTTGTGACCATATACTCTCACATCTTAGGTTCCTTGATTTGTTGAGTACAACAGCTCTGATCAAATTATTTTTAAAAACACATTCATTTTATTTAAGAAATGCTACTGAGAGGAGTCTATGGCACCTCCTGGAAAATTGTTTGAAAAGTTAGTATTTTAAAAATCACACCATGTTTTAATATCAGTTTGGCTTTAGCTTCTCCTTACTGCCTGGCTACTGCATTGCCACAAGATTTGCACTTCCCATAGAGGCATTTAATTTCTCTGATCACAATACCCTTTCACTTTGGTAAATGATACGTATATTGAGCTCCCTAAACAGGCTGCTGTATGAATCGTTAAAGACAAGGAAACATTTCCTGTACTTATGTTGAGAATCCTCCTCTATTTTTCCAACATCTTTTTGTGGGGTTCATGGTAGACATGGACCTATCATGCCAAGATAAGTTTAGCAGGACTAAACACAGAGACTGCATCTTCTGTTCAACACCCTGCTGATTTCACAGGGGCAGAACCAAGCCTCTTTGCAGAAGACCATCTGTACCTGACCACTCAACGCCAACCCTGATTTACTGCTTCTCATTCCTGGATCCTTACATGCATGATCACATTTGGCTGAAGTGAAATGCAAAGTTTCCTTTCATGCAGAATATCAAGTGTTCCTGATGAGTGGCCCATCCTGCCCTATTTCATAGTCTAGCAATGTTATCACAGCTTTCAGGAGCAAGAGTATATTAGTGGTTTTTTCCAAACCACTAATAACTGGCACAAGAACAAGAAGCCCGCTCGTAACAATGTCCAGTAAAAATTCAAGGCTTGATAATAATTCAGTGTTCTCAATAATATCTTGAGACCTACAAAAACTGGGTAAGTGTTTATCAATCAGTAATTCTCAAGGAGAGGAAGGACCAGCAGTCAACTGCTGTTGCTTCAGTCAACCGAAAGAACTACTAAAGCCAGTGAAATCCTATATTAACAATTTCAGTTTTTTGCACGTCCTTAATGTCAGGCTGGTGCTGATTGTTCAGGCCATCTTAGCCATCCCTGTGTGTACTGGCACAGCAACACCAACCCTCTGCATTTCCCTAAACTTTGACTTCTAACAAACCTTGTAACACACAATGCAGAGAACTTCTCAGTCAGCTCCTTTCGTACCTTTTAGTGTCAAATTATTCAGACCAGCTAGAAAAAGCAGCAACTGCTGATGCTAGATGCTAACACCCTCCTACATTGCTACCCCCGGTGATCAGGGACCAGGATGTTCTGTACAGAGCCGTGAGGATATTTCTTGGATATATTAGAGAAAGGTTCATTTCAGTTCAAGTACAGCATCCCAGGAATACAACTGTACTACTTACACTGCACTTCACTGAGTTGATAACTTTCCTCAGAAACAGAAGTGTATGAGAACTATTTAAACTATAACCCTTCCACACCTGAGCACTCAGCACAAGCTGGCTTCAGCAGGAGCCAGACTGCCTCCCAGCAGGGCTTGTTAGCTTAGGCTCTCCAGCAGACAGATTCAACAACTTGAATTCAACAGCTTTTGAACCACACAGCCGACTCTGAAAACACAGTAGTTGTGCTGCCTTGTGCTTGAACTAAAACAGTTAGTCGTGAGCTGGCCTAAGAAACAGCTGAGATGTGGGCATCAGGTATGACATATTCCCAAGCCAGAGAACAGGTTGGTCAAAACTGATCTAACTCATACCCTACTTCACATAAGCACTATCAGGTAAAGGAAAAAATCTGTTACACTAACAAATTCTATTCCATATAGTACACCACCCAGTTATTATGTCTTGAGAGCTTCACTGTCCTCTTGTTGAGAAATTACTTCTTGTGTCCTATAATTTTTTCATGCTTCCTAGCTTTGCATTTAAAGGGCGGAATTAAAAGCTGCAAACTCATTTGGACCAGGGTTGATAAAATGAACACAATCTCCTTGTATGGAGGTTTGCATTTCCACCCCAACTCAGATTCTTTCTTTTCAAGAATATGACCTTTTTCAGCTGTGGGTTTGAAGTATCAAGCTGTGCGTTCCTAAGCAGTTCAGTTCTCTCCAACTGATTTGCTCAAAGCCATGCTTCACTCTGCAGAAATCCAGCCACTGGCAACCATATCTAATTTGGACTATATTCCACTTTACATAAATAAATCTATCAGCAAGTCCTTCCTCTGTCAGTTACATTATTACACTGAACAGACAACAAGCTTTCTAAAAACCACAGAAAACAGATTGTCCATTTCAACATGGATTTTCTTTTGCATATGGAAATGAAGAGCATAAACTCAAAACTGAGTAAAAATGTTTCTCCCAACCTAGTAATTTTCAAGAAGCTGTGATAGGCAGATGGAAAGCTAAATGGTGTAGGCAAAAAGCAAATTATAGGTGGTCCAATAAAAGCTCAAATCATGCACTGGCTTGTATAGCATCTGGCTGTGCTCAAGTACTTCCCAGGGCAGTTTCCTCAGCGGTAGATTAACAGTACTAACCTCAGCCCAGAGAAATGGCAATAGCATCCTCTGCTCTCCAAACTGAGATGCAGGTCATTTGTCTTTTCCCTCAAATCTGCAGATTTTGCCTCCCTCCCTGCACTGACCCCACCAAAACTGTTGAATTTCAGCCTTCTTTTCCATGTCCACATTTATATGGTTTCAAGAAGATATGTGGTTTGTCTTAAAAACAAAAGATTCAAAATCAGCATGTGTTTATCTGTATAAGTTTCCATACATTGTAGCAGGCAAGCTGTATTTCTTGGAGATGCTTTCTGTGTAAGAGTAATACTTGCTAATGAACTCACCATGGCTGAGTGATGCCCAAAATATCTGCCCTCATGTAAAGCAAGACCATTACACTGTAGAGGGAAACTGAGGCAAGGAGCTTGGGTACTTAGTGCAACTTCAGGTTTGCCAGTCACCACCTCTTTTAAAAGATAAGTCTCCTGAAATCTACTCATGACAATAAAGCACCTTCTTCCATATCTTGGCATGCATCAGGTTGCATTTAAAAATCTTTTAAATACTTTAAACATCGGTTCTTTTTTTTTCCACTATCCATTTTCAAGCTAACAGGACAACCTTTGTCATTAAAAAAAAACCCCAAACAAAACATTGTCCTCCTTCCCTCAGCCCCACCCTATTATTACTCAACCCAGAAGGAAATGAAGTAAAACATCTCCATTTGTGAGAGACCTCACTGCAAGGGAGGGACTGAACCCAAGACCAACTATATTTGGAACACAACACAAAACCCACCTTTTCGCAAAAGCCTTCCCCCACTGATGAGCCGACATCCTTTCATAGCCAGATAATGATTAGCATGAAGAGAAAGAAAAAAAAGAAAAGGAAAAAAAGTAAAAAGCAAATGAAGTATGAGGGTGTCAACAACTGAAATCTTTCTGGTAGATGTTAGTTTTATCCAGTATCTGTATGGTTTCAGATATCTTAACATTCAGAGCATTAGAAAACACACCGGGCAGGAGAGGACTAGTATCAAAGTTCTTGAACTGTTAAAGAAGGTGCCAAAAGTTGAGGAAAAACCTGAAAGAAACAGAATCTGATATCCATTCGAAGAGCTGAAAAACAGTAAGAAATGAGAATGTCCAAGACCTGCAAAAATCCATGTTTAATTACGGTTAATAGGAAACTCTTTCTGAAATGGGGGGGGGACAAATGGCATCCACTTTTTAAAAGTACTTATTCAATGAAATAGTGGGAACTAGCTTAACATCAGCAAAACTGAAATAATAAAATTTAATCTTATTGAAATCTCCAGGAATGTTTATTAACTTAGCTGTTACCTCATCTCTGCATGAAATACTACAAAGTGATATAGAATTTCTTGGAAAGCTGTCAGACCAGTAACAATCGTGACAGTCTCATTTCATTCAGCTTTTTTAATTGTAGCATGAAAAAAACTGTACTTAAAGCGTATACCTTATAATGTTAATAATGTAAGCATTCCAGGACATGAACATTTGAGACACTAAATTGCTTCATTACCTTAACCTGGGCACACAATATATAAATACACTGTAATTTCTGGCCGCGCACTTCGCACTAGCACTCTCATTTACAGAAAAACTTAACAGGAAACATACCATAGTTTTTAAAAAAAAAAAACTCAAAAATATTTTAAATCAGACATGCAAAGACAAATTTTCACTGCAACCCTTCCCAATAATGTGTTGTATTTTATTTCCCATTCTCATTAACATCTTCAAGAACACACAGACTGCTGAGTACTACTCAGTGTATGAGCAAAAAGGCAGCCCTAAGGATATGCACAGAGGTAGCATCTTACTGAGCACAGATATCCCTGAAACAGCACAGCAGGGCATCCTGCAACTGCTGACAAAGGAATTCTACTGGCAAGTCAAAACAGAGACTTATGTTTCTGGCAGCCACCAAAGGGTGTCACAGCAAATACTCAACCACAATTGTTTGTATACCAGTTATTGCTCTGGGATTCCCTAAATCACATGTATTATAAAATATTATTTTCCTAGATTATAAAACAGGAATGCATCAGGTGAAGATATCCTGTACTTGTCCTGATTTTACTTCCCTCCTACCAGTGACCAAGGCACAAATCAGGATATGGAGCAAGGTCGATTTTGTCAGACCCAATATGCATATGTTGATGTCTGCATAACCAATTATTTGGTTCCAACACATATAATTAGAAGGCACTTTTTAGACCAGCTTGCTCCATAATCAATCTTCAGGGTAAACAGTCACTGCTTCCATCTCTCAAAATTTTAAAGGGTCTCCTATGAAGAAAAATGCTATCCACCTAAAGTGGCACTGAAGTTATCAACACATGAGGGCAGATTTATTCACTACAGCCCAACCATTATGGATGTTGTGATTGAGTGAAACAACTGAAAGGGTCAGAATTCATCAAGGAAGACAAGCAAACCTCCTAGAAATATAATATAGGTGTTAAGGGAGAGAAAACAGTAATTGTGTTGCTGCCATTGTCAAAAGGGGAAGATTTCACTGCGCATTTCTCAGCCTGTCATAGTGTTCATTCATGTAATTGGTATGACATTCATGAAAACGAGTGGCTATTTTAATTAGGTCAGATCTGTCAAACCAGTGGATTAAAGGAAGAGTAAACAGCCCTTAGCCAATGGAAGCTGCACTTCTGACATACATTCCTAATTCCTCCACACCTCAGTGGGGAAGACAAAATAAAAGAAAAAAATCCAAGAATAACACTCAGGACACAGCAGATCCAGCTCAAAGTGAGCACACCAATGCAACACCCTACACTGGGCAGCCTGATGGAGTAGGGACACACAACACTTTCACCTGGCAGAGGGAACACTGCTACCCAAAGCAACACTTGCACACTCCTAGTTCTGGCTACTGATCAGCAGTGGGAATTGCAGTGGGAATTGCTGGTGACAAGTGCAGCACTGCCCTGAAGACCAGAGTGGAGAAGTGCTGACAGCAAAGCACTAGCAGTCCTCAGCAAAAGGAGGATGCTCCCCCCACAGACATACAGGGTCTGGCTCAAGAGTTCTCCCATGTAAAACCAGTACAGCCTCTGCAATGTGTTTGGCAGTATTTGGTTCATGGTCTATACAGCATATGAAAGAGAGTGAATCTGTAATTCCATGATTAGCACTGAACAACACAACAGTGAAGAAATCCTGCTTATATAATCAAAAAGATAAGTCTGGTGCCAGTTAGAAAAGCTCTTTAAAAGCTCTTTTGTTGCTTCACATTATCAAGATCTGACATTCATCATATCTTTCCAGCCAAAGTTCCTTTACTGCTGATTAAAATGGATATTTATTGACATCAGCCTGGGGAATAATAGCTAAAGAGCCAACCATATTCTATTCTTCATCAACAATACTGCCAACTAAGTTGTTTCCAGAATCATCACTGTCAGTAATTACATGCTAAACAAAAATGAAAAAAACCCAACCACCTCACAGTTGGTTTTAAAAAACCACATTGAGCTTACAGATAGAAAACTTTGCTTAGGCTTTAAACCTGCAGGAAGAAATTTTATTTGAAAGTCAATTTCTGTTTATATGTATATGTATATATACACACACATATTGAGCTCAGCAACTTGCTGCTTTATGGGGCAAGAATTAACCCAAGGGTTTCATCCTTATCACAGGTGTACTCAGTATCTTTCAGGTTTGTATTTTAAGAGCAGTACACACCTATTTATCATATGTTCTAAAGAATTTTAGTGGCAGATGATCTCCATGCTAAGCAGAGCCAACCCTGATATGCCATGAGCCTAAAAAAAAAAGTGACCTCCATTTTTCATCGGGCTGACACCCATGAGGCAGCATTACTTGACTGAGGAGAAGAGGAAGTTGCAGACACATGCTACTTATATATCATATGAAATGGAGATTGGGAGAGACAAATGCCTCCACTCTTTAAATTCCTTTGCCTTGAGTCACCTGAGACATGTTGTCAACAGGAACTGTCCGCTTACACCAACATGAATATATCTTTTGGCTAGAACTAAAATGGAGAATCGAGCAGGTGAGGATACCAGGTGAGTGGGTAACAAAAGCTAGGAAGAAATCTATGAAGTTCAGTGTACTAAATATCGTATTTCCTCTTATTTATTTCCTTTCAGCAATTCCTGTAGTTGTGTTGTGTTTTTCAGACTGCTACCTCTAAGGCTGCAACATTAAGTCACGTTTGGTAATGCTAATGAATTAAGCCTGTGTAACATTTTCTGGAGTAAGGTCCTGCAACCTAGTTGTTCTGAGTTATTGAAATAATGAAAAAAAAGGGGGGGAGGGGAAAGTTTATTTCCAGGAACAAAACATCCCAAATTACACTGTTGTAAATATGTATCTCTGTTTGTAGTTGTGGCACAACTCAAGTTACCCTAGCCTTAGGGTGCTGTGCTATGACTGCCTTAATTCAAACCAAAACAAAAACACTAGGAAGCATTTCTAACCTTCCCCACCAGAACTGGACATTCTGTTTGCAGCCACAGAATGGGGATAACCCCACTTTTCTTAAGAGCTTACACCAGCTGGATCAGAGCTGACCAGGCTCATCACACAGCCCCGTGGTAATTAGTGCTGGCACAAACCGCGGGTGGGAAGAGGCACCCGAGGCTGATGCCCCCAGCAGCCTCCCATCAGTGTGAGCTGATTGAAACCAACTGATTAAACACCACCACAGCACAGGCAGCTCACCACAGCTAAGCATGAAATCTCTCACTGTAAAAATGTGAAAATACTAGCAGCTGGTGATTGGCAATGTATTTTCTGAGTACACAGTACCAGGCCTATCGGGCATTAGCATTTTTTTCTTTGCTCTGGGAATTCCAGCACTAAAAAAATACATCCCAGGTGAATTCTTAAAATATTTTTTTTTTATTTCTGGTCATTTTGCCACCTTCAGCCAATTTGATTCAAACCAGAACATTTATTGCAACTGGTGAAAAATATGGAATTGTGTAGATGGTCCTGTAGAAGAAAATCTATCAGAACTCCTGGCCACAGGAACACTTTCCTCCTCGGTCTCATCCTTAAAAAAACCCACAGGATTTTATGCTACGGAAGAAAGCATTCCAATTACAGATCTATCTGTAATAGGAGAAGACTGATAAATAATATATAGAACAATGCAAGCTTGCATATTGTCTGCAAATGCACTAATGCATTTCATAGTTAACTGGTAATAAACCAAGGCATACTGTACTAACTTTCCCAGTATCTTAAAATACATTTTTGTACCTAACCCTGCCTTTACTAAATCTTTTTAAATAAAAAAAGGGTGGTACTTCTGCTGCACAGAATCCTTTTGTGCAAGCACAGTTGCCATCATGCTGGCATTTTTCAATAGCAAATTTTTCACATTAGGCACAGTCATGGAGATAAGAGTATATTTTAGTCTTGCTTTTCCTCAAATTACGTAAATTTTTAATTCAGATTGCCGTGCAGAACCAACACATTCAAAACAGTTACCCTTTTTTCCTGCAAAAAAACCACAGCTGTGCAACAAATACAGAGGTTTTAATTAAATTCTTTAATCCAAGATTTTTCTTTTCTATTTCATGCTGTTAAAAAAAGTAATCTTCCAACCTCCATACCACCTGTATTTCCTTGTTTCTATCTATAGTTTGCCATCATCTTCCCACTCTTTGAATATTTTCTTTAATGAATAGTTGTTCTACTCCTCACAATCTTGCTCCTTCTGCTCCTATTTCTTTGTCACTGGTTGTCCTCCATCCTGCCATATGCACATTCCTCTGTGACTCCTCTCATCTTTTGTTTTCCACTTTCTATCTTCCTTTCCCACACTTTTCTCCTCCATCTTCTCTCCTTTCCTCCTAGAACAGGTTCACTCATCCTTCTATCATCTAAAGTCCTTCTTCTGTGTCTATCCTGTCTCCCAGATTTGCATGAAGGAGGTCTCTGCTGTGTCTGTTGCTTTCTTTCTCACATGCAGGACATATTTTTGAAAAAGACAGAGAAGATCAGATCCTGTCCTGCACTTCTGTCCCCTAAGCAGCTGGCAGCCACTGCTGCACAAGACATGGCCAGAGAGGAGCTGCTCTGTCTCTGCAGTGAGGAGCCAGCTCATCACAGGCCAACAGCCAGCTTCCAACTGTCCAAGTGTGAAGTTCCTATGATCACAGATCATCTGGGATGCCTTTCCTCTCAAAACCAGGTGACTCGGAGCCAAATTCTTTAATCTCAAAGGCACTAAAGGCTTGGTAGCTCTGAGTAGCTTTTGGGGAAAGTCACTGTGACAGTATTTCCACTTCGGCATGTCCTGATAAGAAGCCTTAGGAAAAAAAAATAAAAATCAAGTACTGGCAATTACACTTTTCTATTCAACAGGACCTGCCAACCGCTGAACGTGGTTAACTGCAAGCACAGACAACGATAATTTACACTCACTGTCATTCTGGAGGCTAACTTCATTTTCAAAACTGCAAGTATAGGCATGGATAAGCTATGATCAGCACACTTCAACCAGATTCAACACCAGCCAAGCCTTTGTCAGCAGTGGTAACCTTCCAAGCAGAGAGAAGGCATTAATGGGGTCCACAACCATGGCCCAAAGGCTAGCTGAATACCTTGGCACCTCCCAAGCCTCTTCAAAGAGTTCTCTGAATATTAACTAATTAGACTTCTCTTATGTGAAAGAGAATGAATCAAGGCTTGATTTACCTGCCAACAAAACACACCCAGATTTGGGGTAGAACAGTTAGCTCAAGAACCAAAATTATTGCACTTGGCATTAAAAAAGAGACGTAGCATTCACAGCTGTAGGGGCAATTCAGACAGACTAAATGTCAGATTTAAATATAGTTTTTAAGCAAGGCGCAACAGAATAGAGTTTGGTAAATTTTTTGATAGCTGATGGCTAAAACATCAGAGATCTTCCTGAGGAATATGGTATTGTACTTGGTGGGGGGCGGCTTGGCTCTGTGGATCTGGTGAGTACTTGGATTAATCACTACCCTGTCAATGTCACTGTCTACAGGTATTTCTGTGGACACCAGCACAGAATACAGCAATTAAAAAATATGCCTTATTCTAAACCTAAGGCAATTCATCTGCAAGCAAGACAATCCATGTACATCAAATTATGAAAATAACTAAACAGAAGTGTTAGACCAATATTCTGAAGTGAGAACAAGGTGCCTTAAGTGGAAGACATGTAAAAATCTAACTTCAAGTGCTAGAACACACAGCTTGTGAATAATTACGTTTCCTTGAGCACATATTAAGTCTTTCCACAGCAGAGTTTGAATTAATTGGGGAATCTGATCTGAACACTTCCCAAAATGATTTACTATGAGGCCTCCATACTTTCACATGGAGCTTGAACACCCCAGTCAGGCTTGGTATAGACTAAAACAATCATCCAAATAAACTCTGCATAGTATTTTGTAGAGTATGTTTCAACTTCAACTCTCCCCATGGCACAGGAAGGGCCGCATAATATTTTAATTATTTTCTTCCACAAGACAGGAAGCTCATTGAGATTTTACAACCAAATATGCTTAGTTGGCTTTTTGCTCAATACAGCCCTTAGCCTGCAGGTTGCATGTAGTGCTAAAACAAATAAAGATCACAGAAGTTAGAAGTGCCTATTATGTCAATAAAATCTAAATCCCTAGTAATGCAGTAATTGTTCCATGCAGCATGTTTTCTAATGCTTTGTCTGGTCTTGTTTTAAACAATGGGGCTACCATCACTTTTCTAGGACTATTTATGGTCTGGAACAATCCAACAGTTTTTCCTGATCTTTTACCAAAGTTTCCACCTTTTATGCCAGTCCAAAACATAAGAAGTCCTAAAAAAAAATTAAAAAAAAAAATTAAAAAAAAAAAACAAAACACCAAAAAAACCAAAGAAAGCTTCCTCCATCAAGCTTAGCATCTATCTTGTAAAGAATATCAGATAGCCTTTACAAAAAGCTGAATACAAAGTTCACCGATCAGCTCATTTTAGACTAGAGTGAGTGACAACTCCCTTCTGTTTATCATCTGGGGACATGTCAGTGCCCATGCAGAAAAACGGTCAGACAGGATACAGCGGGATCAAGTAAGTTCTAACTCAGGAGAAACACATTTTCTATCTGCAGAAAGGGAGTCTCCTACCGAGCTTCAGCTTCGTTTGTTGCTGTATGTTCATGTGGTAGGACTACTTTTTTTTTTTTTTTTTTTGTTCTTTCTTCCTTTAGCATACGACCTTTGTAACTGACTTAATCTTGTAAATAAAGTGTCAATTCCTAAACCTTGGCTTTGTCAAGGTAAAAAATAAAATAAATAATAATAAAAAAGGAGGTGTATTCGGTGTGAAGGGAACAGGCTCCCTTGTGCGAAGAGTAATTCCAATAAAGAAACCCTTTTAATGTCATCTGAACAGGTGACTAGCCTCACAGCGTCATTACCACCGAGAACCCTGCAAATTAAGCAGGGAAGAGGCCTATTATCTAGGTCACCTAGCCCACCCCTAGCCGAGCTGAATTATTCCCATCTGTTTACCAGAGCTTTATTCGGGTGCTTTAGCAGCAAGTTCGCATTTCGGGAGAAGGCAGCAGCCCACCAGAGCTCCCCTACCCAACCCGATCCCCGTTAGGGACACAACCAGCCCGATCCCCGCCACCCTGCGACAGTAAAGGGGAAATTAAAGAGGGGACACCGGGCTTGGGAGGGGGAGGGATGCCCGGAGGCGCCACGGAGCCGGCGAACCGTGCTGTGGAGGGGGTTAAAAAAATAATCAATTCCGAATAAATCGGCAATTTGGGCAGCGTAGGGGCGGCGGGCGGCCGCTGACAGCGCCCCGCGGGGC
>VWZU01004859.1:441837-476926 GCA_013397095.1 Sterrhoptilus dennistouni | reverse complement strand
GGGGCCGGCCCTGCCCTCCCGGGATCGGCCCCTGCCCTCCGTGCCGGCCCCGCGTCCTCCGGGGATCGGAGGCACACCTTGGAGCGGGGTTCGCCTTTGTGAGACCCCGCCTGGAGCACTGCATACAGTTCTGGTGTCCCCAGTACAAGGGGGACGTGGAACTGTTGGAGCAAAACCAGAGGGGATCTCGAAGTTGTTAAGAGGACTAGAGCATTTCCCCTTCAAAGATCGAGAGAGGTGGGGCTGTTCAGCTGGAGAAGGGAAGGTTGTGTGGGGAACTCAGCAATCTTCCAGTATCTGAGAGGGGCTGCAGGGAAGCCAGAGAGGGACGCTCCATCAGGAGCTGTAGTGATATGGACAAACAGTGATGGGTACAGATTGAAAGCGAAGGAAATTAGATTAGATATTAGCAATTATTTTTTTACCATGAGGGTAAAAAGTGAGGCACCAGAACAGGTTACACAGAGAAACTGTGGATGCCCCATCCCTGGAAGTGTTGAAGCCCAGCCTGGATGGGGCTCTGAGCAACCTGATCCAGTGGGAGATGTCCCTGCCTATGGCAGGGGTGGCACTGGGTTCTCCCAACCCTGTAACAGTCTCTGATTCTCTGATTCTATCACGAGGCCCTGAGGGAGCTGCAGCCCTCCCGGGGAGGAGATGCAGTGTGAGGTGGGGTGGGGGGCTCAGGTTTTGGGGAGCCCCGTGGGGCAGAGGGGATGGGGCTGCAGAGTGGCTGGAGAAATGGCAGATCTCCCTACAGAGATCCCTTAGCTGGGGAAGGGGACAGACCCCACTGCCCACTCACAGCCAGGGGAAGGGACACAGGCATGGGTAGTCCAGCAATGGTCATCTGTGTTCAGGGTTCTGTCCTTGGGCCGTCTGCCAAAGCATGTCCCTCCTTTTCTTGGGCTTTCCCAGCCCAGGGGATGGTGTGTGTTACAGAAGGGAGCTCACACCTTGCAGGGGTCTGAGGCTGGTGTTGGCAGATCTCACCTGATGCCATCAGACACCCATATAGTGTCACAGCACTGTGTTTTCATACCAGCTTGATGCTTGCCTCATTTACTGAAGAAGAGTGGAAGCCTGGGATATCAAAACATTCTTTGTATATCCAGTAGTTACTCTGCACAATCCTTTTTAAGTCTATAAAGAAGATCTTGGTATAGTCATGAGTAGGTCTAATTATGAATGAAAAACAAGAAAGAGAAGTAACTTCTGTGTATTCAGTATGTAGGTGGTTTTAAACCAAACCTATTTCTGTTTGGTTTTTATTTCTTTTAACAGAAAAAATATGAACCTCTGTAGAAAAAAATGCTGGGTCTGGTGGGATTTGTAGAAACTTGGCATATCTGCAGATCTGGCAGCCTAGCAGTAACATTTTGTATTTCTAAAGTGGAGTTTCTCTGACAAACTTTATGGCTCTCACATATACTTGCCAGCTCAGCCCTGAAATCCATCCTGCCATGTAGGTGGTATTTCCCTTGATTTTAGAGACACGAGCAAGGAAAGATGGCCTTTGAATGCCACTGAATAAAATTGTATGTCTGTTACTTTGTCATCGGGACTACAAACTACTCCACAACATCTGACCTGCATATTTTCCTTCCTAATGCTCTCATTGAGCTGATGTCTTGCTCTATGTTGATGACAGGAATTTTGGATTTCAGGACTCACCCCTTGTGCAAATGTTTGTATTTCTGTGTGTACACGCATGTCCATGTGTGCATTTGTTCAGACAATGCACACTCATAATGGAGCCACTCTCCCTGGGAAGCAGGCAGGACCCTTTCCACAGAGCAGGGAGTGGGATTTGTCTTTATTTGACTTGTGAAGGTCAGTCACAACATCTGAAGAAGCAAAGCCAGGAAAGATATCCAGATCTCCTGACTCTGCTTTTGCCACATGGCTGCTGCTTCTTCTTTTTCTTTTTTGGTTGCCAGTAGAATATGTTATTTACAACGTGTTTGTAAAAAAATTGTAATTGAGTTTATGACAGAGTCAGAAAAAGGGCAAAAATTGGGCAGAGGTTTCCTTGGGTTGTTAACCAGCCTAGTGCTCTCACTCTGCACTCGTGGGCGCTCCAGCCAGCATGGGAAGGCTGAGCTGCCCATGGTGGAGCGATTGGCAGAGTATGAGATGTACATGCTGTAATGCTGTTTGCACCTAGGAGCGTGCCTGTCCTGATCTGTGGAAGTGCTGTGCACAGGCATGAAGAGGCATTAAACTTAGATTGTGTTTTACATACTTGCATTTCTGCTCCATGGAAGCAGTAGTCACTCTGATAAAATCTGAACTGTACAATGGTGGATAGTCAGATGAAATTCCTGGGCCTGTTGATACAGTAGGAGTTCCACTATTGCCCTTGATAAAGACCACATTTAAGACTTGCAGTCCAAGTTTAAAGGGGTTGGGGAAAGGGCACAGGGAGCAGGGCAGCTGTGGGGGATGACTGTATCCTTCCGAGTTGTGTTTTTGATTGGCAAAGGAATTTTGAAGCAAGAACTTCTGAAGAAGTGCTTGAGACCACAAAAATAACAGTAGCTGATTTTGCAATTTTATTGCCATTAAATAACAACATTGATTAGAGCTGGTTTTACTGTGTAGCAAAACTTGCACAGGGAATGACAAATTGCATAGCACGTACTTTCTTCTGCATTTCATTGTTGCTATGTTTTGCTTCTCCCATTTAAACAGAAGAGTTGATTTCAAAATGTATTCATGTTCTTTGTAGAAATTGGGCCACAGAAAAAAAAGCTGATTGTATGGGTTTCATCTTTCTTTGTTGTCCATAAATATTCTGTGTATTATCAGGTACTACTTAAGCCACATTCAGAAAACAGAAGGTGATTTCTTTTCCTGTATAAAGATTTTGAAAACTCAGAAAGCAGTCTGATAGTCCTACCATACTCACTGGTTCTTGCGCTATCTCTAGTGATAGTGGCAGTAATTTTGTAAGGGGGATTTAGATGATAATGTTTGTATATTGCCAGAATAGCCTGCAATTTGTGTTTCGAGCTGTACTGGCTACAATGCTAGCAGTTATAAAAACTTAGTTTTGGCAGTAGAGCTGGAGAATATGACTCAAAAACATACAGGAAGCAGATTCTGCTAGTTAAGGTGCCTCTTTTATGTCACTCATTTGGCTGCCACCTCACAGAAAACAATAAGATACAGAACGACATCAATGTGGTGAAAAATTTAGAATTTTTTTTCTTCTGGACATTAAATGCCACACTAAGAATCTCTTAACACTGCACTGCACAGAGTAGACCCCAACAGCATTTGCAGTCAGAGCAAAAAAAGTTGGACTTGATTACAATTGCTGGGCAAAACATAAGGATTAAGTTTAATATATTCATATGCACAGGTTTTGAGTCTGAATTCTGGAAGAAGGATTACAAATGCAGAACTGACTGAGGAATTTGTATTCCACTCACCACTCTTTGAAGGTTGGGGACTGAAAGACCTAAGTTTGTAGAGACAAGTAGAGAATCAGCTAATGTAATTGTTATAGATGCTTTGTTGTGTTCTGCAGCTATGACAGTGCTTACCAGCTGGGAATCTGCCCAGGTATTAAATCATTTTAGTTTATACAAAAATACCAGTTTAGATTGATAGTCATTAACCCTGATGAAACCTTTTGGTTTTTTCCTTAAGCCTTTGAAAAACACATTTTAAAATATATTACATCCACTGGAATATAGCTAACATTATTCATTCTTATTCCAATGCCTTTTTTTCTTTTTCTTGTAGAAATTCTAAGGTAATTCCATGCAGTAAAAGATTTCCAGGACTGTTTTATCATTAGTGTTGTCTTTAGAATGGAAGTAGTTCCTCGCATTTGAAATCAGTATTTGTATTTGGTTTTTAAATCTTAACTTCCAGACAATACATAATCTTAACAGTGTTTTATGGTAGGAAGAAATGTGTGATTTTTAAAAGGTCAGTGACAAAGCTATTGCTAGAAAAGAACTGATTACTGTCTGCAGCCTGAATCAATAGTCCATGCTCAGTAATGATGAGACCCAAGTGCAACCTGCTGCAAGGCCAGAGCAAAATGTGGTGTTGACAGCAGAGAAAACATTGGAAAGGGAAAAGATCTTCCTTCTCAGCTTCATGTCAAGCAGAGACTAAGATCTGAGAGGTGGGAGATTTTGCATGTGTTCACTTCTCCCTTTGTCCATCCAAGTGCCTGGGGACAGCAGAGTAGCCGTGGCACTGCAGCTGCTCTGCATTCCTCAGGTGAGGAGAGGTTCGGGCACTGGGCTCCAGCTGTGGGCAAACAGGAGCAAACAGTGGTGGTTCCTGAACTGCAGGCCTCATTTAATTCCCCTCCTGTAGGGCCAGGCATGCTGTGCTGTGCCTGCAGAGCCACATGGTGTGGTGCACAACACGTGAACCTTCATGAGGGGATCACTATCAAGTGCCTGAACTGCACTAATTCCGCCGCCACTTGACGCAAATGCCTGTATGGATCATAGCTCCAGGACAGAACCGCAGTGCTGCGGGGAGACAGGCATTGCTCTCGTGGGTTGGCTCAAGGTCACTGTTTAGAGAAGGAGGGGATTGATAATACCACCTTAGCTGTCCATGACCCTGATGCCATGTGGGTTACAAAGGCAACGCAAAGGATGAGTAGCCAGTTGGTGGTGATGCCAACTCTGAATTTGACTCTTTATGTTTGCAGCTAAAAGAGATGTTTCATAGCAAGCCTCTTCCATTCCCAGCATGTGAGCCCACCAAAACAACATCCTAGATGCTTTGCCATCTAAGTCAGGCATGTTACTGTGCCTCCTATGTAATTTCCTGTGTGGTTGATACTGAATCAATGACTCTATTTGCAATGATGGGAGAAGAATAGATGACTCCTGAACATGTCATGTTTTCAGGTTCTGATTAAGAGTTGGTGTGCCCAAGCAATATCGGGAAATAATTGTTTTATAGCAGCAGGATAAATTCCAGGGCTTTTAGGTACAGGTTAACCTAAGAACTGGTGTAGCCCACACTTGTTAAATCTACCTTGTTCATACAAGAGTGTGTGTCAAGGTCCAGACATGGGCTGAGCCTCAGTATTTTCTGAAGGCACTTTTGGTGAAGACCCAGGTTGTTGCTCACACAGTCTCCAAAGTTTTAGCAGAACCAAGCCCTGAAGTCTTGTGTTTGATTTGGATTGTATCTTTTATTTAAATATTAACCAGAGGCAAGGAATCAGTGAGCAGTTTAGGAAGACTGTCCGTGTGATTGTTTCTCCTTGCTTTTAGAAACCTTTGCTTCTGTTCTGGATATGCCTGCTAATGACATCTTCCAACTATGGAAACTTTCCTGTTTTTGTGTCATGGATGGTCAGACTTTCACTCCAAATCAGGATCCGGCTCAGCCCATATCCATCTCTTTAAGAGACTAAAGAGATTGAAGTCTTGGGGTCTGTTATCAAAAGGCATCCTATTCCAATTTGTGAGCAGTAGCAGATGTCCTCTGATTCATCTCTACCTTATCCACTGGTTTGTGCTGTGAATACCAGAGGTGAACATGGTTTTTCATCTGTAATAACATGAAACCCAAATACAGACATGACTTAGGTTATTTAGCTGGTGCCATGAGCCAAAAAACCCATTTAGACCTCTCAGATACTGTAACTCTGAACTCTGGATCACACATTCAGCTGTGCCCTTTCAGTGCCCTTTTCAGTATCTCTGACCCTTCCCTTCCATATGGTATCTCCTATATTGAAACAACCCATTATTATTATTATTATTATTATTAATAATAATATGTTATTATTATTGTTGTTATTATTATTATTTCTACAGGTGTGATTTTTACCTTTGGTTGTGCTCAAATGTGTATTGTTCATCTGAATGCAATTTTATAAACTGGTCTGCTTGCAATGATCCTTTAAAATCCTTTAATTTTTACCTTTTTTCTCTGTCTTGGTGTCATCCACAAACCTTATCGGCAATCTTTTTGTTTCTTTACAGTCTTTGATATAATATCAGTTGGTGAAGATGAAGAAAAGATTGTGCAGGGTTATGGGGCCATATTGCATTTTTCTAATGTTAAAAATTTGTCAGTAAGTAATTGCCATCCTGAAAATTCACACAGTGCACAACCCATCCAGGGTGGAAAAGGAAAAAAATAAACAACTCTGAGAAAACACAGCTGATTAGTGGGGTCTGCTGGCAAGCAAAGCGAAGGGGTGCAAGGACTGAGGACTGAATAAATGGTTGGGGTGGCACACTGAGCTGGAGGTCCCAGGCTGGCACCCAGGGAACAGTGCTTGCTGCTCACGATGCCCTGAGCACCCTTCCAGGAGCCCCATGGTGGTGTCTCAGGGATGATTAGTTAGACAACCAATTTATATGTGTCACATTGGCTTTGGATTGTTCCGGTTTCTTAATCACCATGTCTTGCTGCAACAAGCTTAAGGCCTTAAAGAAGTCCAAGTGTTTTACATCAGCTTTGTTACATTTATCACTCAACCTTACAATCTCCGTGGTGAAAGATAACAAGTCAGTTTGAAAGGGTCTCTTTCCATAAACTCCTGTTGATTGGCATTAATGATATTTTCCTCCTTTGATTCTTTGTTAATCTAGATCCATATGAGTCATTCCATTATATTGCTGGGACTCGTGTCAGGAGACAGGCCTATAATTACTTACATCCTTCTCTCTACCTTTTCCAAAACCTTTTCCAACCTCTGCTTTCCTTTGGAGCTTCCCCACTGCCCAAAAAAGTTACTGGATATCATAGGCATCCGTATTGCTGTGCTTATGTGTGGAAGGCATCCTTGATAATTACCCAGACAAAGTCAGCAACGTTATATGTGCTACTGAAACAAGTGGGAGTTGAACAATGAATTAACTCTACAATCATAAACAACCTTTTCAAAAGCAGAGAAGAACTATTTTATTTGCATGTTTATCCTGAGTTTCGGTATCACAGCCTAGTATTATGGCTACAAAGGGTAGAAGGTCAATAGCTTCAAACTGTATTGGAAAAGTATCACATTAATGCTGTTGCCCCAATCCTGATTATAATTCACATCACACAAGAACTTAAAAACACTTTTGG
Organism: Sterrhoptilus dennistouni; assembly: GCA_013397095.1. NCBI lineage: Eukaryota > Metazoa > Chordata > Aves > Passeriformes > Zosteropidae > Sterrhoptilus > Sterrhoptilus dennistouni. The sequence continues at coordinate 469,855 of VWZU01004859.1, read as the reverse complement.
AGGGAGAGGAGATATTTTATCATATAAGCATGGGACAGGTTTCAAGATGCATAGAAGAGCAAAATGAATTAGAAGGAATACTTTAATATTATCAAAATGAAAAGTAGGAATTAAGACTATCATCATTTCAAGCACACACGAAAAATAAGCTCAAGTCCTTTATTCATCTGCATCTGTATTTATCTGAACAGGCATCTGAAGTTGCTGTAGAGGGCCAGGTTCCCCCTGGCTGCCCCTGCAGCCAGCCTGGCTGGTGCTTCCCAGTGGGAAAGATGCACTCCCAGCTCAGGCTTTGGAGGAACAGGACGTCTTTGTCCCAAAATAGTCAGGGCACCAGCTCTGCTTCTTCCTGGCCAAGAGTGCCTGTCACAGCTTAGCCTTTTTTCACTGATGACAATAAACGTTCTGGGATTAGGTCTGAGGTCTGTATGAATCACAGAGCTTTGTAGGACTTGCTTTAAGTGCCTGGCACTATATAACCATAATAAATGAATAGTCGCTGTTGGCAGTGAAGTCCATGCATGCTGCAGGTATTCTGAGCAGGGAAAATCAAGTCTGTGGTGTACAGCTGAAGAGTTTTCTCCATGTGTTGTGGAGTTTCCCTTTGAATAACTTGCTTCGATTTTCTTTTCATGTTACACACCATCACATGATTTATAGGCAAGCATCTACCTGCAACTACATAGCATTAATCACCTTTCACTACTTTTATTCTCTTTTGCTCTTCTCTCTTTTATCCCAGTACTTCCCCTATGACTTGTTGGACCAAAGTTCCCTTTCACCATTCATAAAAATACCACTGGCCACAGCTGTGAGCTGCTCTGAGCAGGCAGAGCCCTGAGAACCCTCTTGCCTGGGAAATGCTGCTTTTTGGGGACTCTGCACCTCTCCCTCAGTGAGTGCCCACTTTGCCACCCACCTTCTCCCTGGCCCCTTAGCTAGTCTGTCAACAGAGCGATAATTCTTGCTGGCTGGATTTACCCCTGCAAATATAGGATCCTGTTGAGCTAATAAATACTTCCTGTCATTGCCTAGGGTTGCCAACAGTAACATTGCCTTCCCCATTTATAGGAGATACTCAATATGGCATTGGTACTATTAACACCTTCAACGTTTTTCCCATTAACATTTTCTGCCTGTAAAAGGATTTTCATATTTTCTGTTGGTTCTGGTTTTACTTGCTTTGGTGGCTACTGGATCCTGAACCACCTGAACTTGGAGAAATCAGACCTTTAAATTTGTTTTAAAACTTTTACAATAATTGTAGATTTTTCAGTCTGACTTTGAAAAGCAAGATAATATTGGAGAGACATGTGGGTGTATGACTCTGAATGCTTTTATATTTACCCATTTTTGTCAGCAGCAATATGGAATCAAATACCCATGAAAAAGAGACACCGATAATTATTAATATAAGACTTTTTGGTAGAAAAAAGGGAAATAAAAAAGGGAAGATTGAAAAATGGGAAGATAATGGAATGGAGAGGATTTTGCAGGTTTTTAAAGGTTCAGGAAAAGCTTGCTCCTGTTTTTCAAACAGCTGAAAGCACTTCCGTGTATCTACATTAGCAGATGAAATGATTTTAACCCCAGCAAGCAGGGACATGGGAGCAGTGCTGGCTCCTGCTCCACTTTCCTGGAGGGGAAGTGAAGGATGGCGTTGGAGGAGCTGGGTGGGCTGTGGGAGGCTTCCCAGTGGGAGAGGAGGAAGGGGACACACATGTGGACATGAATGAAGAACTGACAGACTGGAAAGGCACATGGATGTGAGGGATGTGGAGAGAGCTAGCAGCTGGAAAAACATGCAGACACTAACCCTGAGAGTAAATCTGCTTTTCTCACAAAGAGGAATGAACTCAGAGGCTACATTGGGTCCCACACTGGGTGTGATCCTGAGTGGTTTGAGTTCTTGCTTCCTCATCCTACTGGGCTTCAGTGAGGATTGCAGTTGGTTACTGTGGGGCTGAGCCTGTAGGACACCCTTTAAGAGGAGGAAAATCATTTTGCCTTCTTACGTGAGGAAGATGACATCAAGGGCTCTTGTCTCCAGGAGACACTGCTGAAGGTCAGAGGCGTCACCTTTAGTCACCTGAGATCAAGCCTGGGCTCACCTGAGGCCAAAGTGTGACTGCAGTGAGTTGAGCAAGGATGTTTGGAGGACATTGAAGGGCTCCTTTAGTGGGGCTGCCTGTTAGAGGAAAACATGTTGTTTCCACTGGGCTACATTTGCCATTCACTGCCATGTCCTGTAGGCCTCTCCCTGGCACTGTGCCATAGATTTCAGGACCTCTGGGCTTCTCTAGGAAGACCCAGCACAGACTGGGAGAGTACTGGGGAAATGCACTCTGTCTTTGAGAGACAGCAGTGTGGGGCAGGCACAACCAGCGCTCCTTGGCAGTGCTGACAAATGCTGTGTAAGCATCCATGCACACACATACACATTTATATTCCTCTGTGTCTGCATGCATATAGCAGGAAATCTTCTACTCCCCTCGTAATAGACCCTCCTGGTATCTCTAAGTGTGACACACACTCCCCTTGGGAGTCCATGGAGGCTGTAATGTCTAACAAAGTAGGATTTATCTCATTCTCTAACACCTAGGGAAAAGACTAATACTATTTTCTAAAGTGCTGCATTGTTTTTTCGTTCATCTATATTGCTTTTAATATTTTATATATGTGAATATGATGTACTGCAATGAAAACACCCTTATATCTTTTTCTAGTAAGTGCGTCTTTCAAAACTAGAAATGATGTCAAATGATGGAGAGGAGCTCTGTGTCTGGAAGGCACAAGGAAATGCATAAAAGATGAAGGCCTATTTATGTTTCTCACACGCACGAAAAACCCTCCAACCAAAAAAACAACCCACCTACATTAAAGAAACACTATTCAAGCTACAAAGAAAAGCAGCCAGCATGTGGCCTCTCTGTACTTGCACATTAGGATCCAGGCTTTAATTACAGGACTTCATGCTGCCTTCCCAGAGGCCCCTGCACACGGGACCTGCACTGGGAACAGAGCTGTGTGTGGGAGAGGAATCCCCTTTACTGGGTTAGCTGGGTTACAGCGGGTACCTCTACCAGGAGCAATATAAATGCAATATTAGCACAACAGAATGGGCTGATTTCCTCTATGCTCAGCAGTTAAGCTGCTTTAGGGCCCACACAGACCTGCTTCAGGTGTGTCTCCAAGCAGGATTGTGGCTCTGGTGTTGTTCTGCTGGTACGAACCATCCATTTTGTGCATGGAGATGAGCCTGGGTGGGGAGCCTTGAGGAAACAGTGAAATGGGAAACCTGCAGAGGCAGCTTTGCTTGGTTTCTCATGCCCTTGGAGTGGCTGGCTGTGTGACCTCAGCTCTCTGAAGGTCATTTGCACACATGCTCACATCTGTGGGGCTGCTCCTGGGTTCCAGCAAAGCACATGGGAGTCCCTGGCAGGCCCAGCTAGGAGGTGACAGGGCCAGCAGCACAGCCAGAGACCAGAGGCCACCAGGGAGAAGTGTGATGAGATCCAACAGTGTGTTTGTCCCAATGAAAGGCTGCCATCCACAAAGTGTCAACCAATGTGAGAATCAGGACCAGAAGGTTTCAGCTGATGATGGAGGAGGAACACAGGTGGGAGTATGTGATTCTTCCCAGACATTGCAGGGGACACATCCTAATGGGGAGAAGGGACTCCTCTTTCGTGCTGTCCCATGGCCTCTGAGGTCCACTGCTTCCTTTCCCCTAGCTTCTTATCCCAACTTGCCCCTCAGCCATCCCACCCCATCTCAGATTTTCTCCTTCTATTCTCAGGATGCCCACATCTCTTTACCTCCTTATCCCAGAGCTTTTCCCAGAGGTCAGGGACAAAATATGTTATCTCCCAGCCTCATCCTTGCCAAACTACCTTGACCGAGATATCCTGGTGTGGCAGCCAGCTGGCACATCTAAGGCCAGCCCTGGTGGTTAGAGCCTGACAAAATATGTCTGAAGCAGGTTTTACAGAAAGAACCCTGTGCCATGGTGACAGCAGGCAGTGCTGCCAGTCAGCAGAGACATCCTGTGCCTGAGCAGCCTGTGAGGCTGGCAAAGGCAGGGCGTGTTACTGCAGGCTTGATGCCTGGGGGCCATGTGCTTGTAGCCATTAGAACACGACTTGGGGATCATCATTCTGCCTTATTAATTGGAGAAAATAATTGGCTTGCTCCTCATGAATGTCCTTCAACTCCGGCAGCACTGGGCTTCATGGTGAGCTGGTTCCTGCAGTTAGGAACAGACATTCCTGCTGAAGTCAATGGCTTCTACTTTCCATCAGGCAAGGTGCTGGCTCCAAAATTCCTTGCAATTGCCCTCTTTCTTGAGGAAGCTGAGTCCATGCATGGTTTTGTGGGCTTGTAAGTAATAGGTCACAAATATTCATTTTCTTACTCTGCCTTTACTCTTTAGAAAGATGGAAGTTATTTTTTAAAAATAAAGCATTGCATATGCTGTATGTGGGAAGTGGTGATTTCTAGCTATGGACTGAGGGGGCAAAATTGTATAATTTATAACTGTATAATAAATAATGAGTCTGATGCCTGTGTTACTGTGATTTTATACAAGTCTAAAAGTGGAGTCCTGAAGCCAAGACTCAGCCCTAATATGTTATCACTCCATTGCAGAGCTACAAAACAGCAGAAAACAGATCCTTAGTTAAACAAGAAGAGTTTCTTTAACTTTATTTTTCAGTTCAGCTTATGAGCCAGGCTGTAAATCCATTGCATGATTCAAACCTATAACTTTTGCACCAGAAAATAGGCTGGGGTAGGTGTGGAGTCCTGGCCAGGAATCAAGGACTGGCAAAACGTCAGGAAAATACCTGCTCATCTGGACTGCCTCAGGGTAGCTACTCTCGCTTGTCCCAGCTGATGAGCTGGCTCTGAAGTCACAAGGCAGCACCAAACCTGCACCATGCTGTTCTTTGCCTCTGATTTCTTAGACAGACATGAGTGCAAGGTAGGATGAAATCCAAACTTTCTCAACACTGTGAGTTCAGAGAAGCAGAGGTTACTGCTGACTTGCCAATTCTCAGCCTTCCCCAAACAAACCCACATTACTGTAACTCTGCTGCCTTGAGGGGCTGAGATGTTTGAGCTGGATTCACAGCACATGCATTCAAACACAGAATATGGGCAGGGTGAAAATCCAAACCAAACAACAGCCACACAAGATGTCTAGGTACAGTTCTCCAGATGATACTTGTGTCCAGCAAGTATAGACTCCAGCAACTGCAGACTCTGACTAGGAGGGAAGGTGAGGCCTTCTGCTCTGTGCTGCTGGGGATGCTGTCCCAGGAGATGGCAAAACATGGCAGACTGGACCTGTCTGCAAGGAGCCCAGCACAGACTGCTCCTCAGTACATAGGCACAGCCCCTCTCCTTCACAGCCTCTCACACTGAGACAGAGACACATGCAATTTGTCCCCATGGACTTATCCATCCTGACATCCTTGGGCTGTTCTGTCCCCACCCACTTCTGGGAATATTGTCCTCACTTTCAATGCATCTACCCCTGGGTGCTGCACCCCTCATTGCCTCTTTCTGTGCCCACACATGCACTGCAAATTCCAGGAGTTCCTCAAAGCCCTGATCCTCCTTTTGTGCCAGAGGGACAGTCAGTATCTCCACTGCTGGCTGCAAAGTCTATCCTGATGTTTCCGTGCTTAAACAAGAGAAAACTCAGGCTCCTTCACTGAAGGAAGAAGACTCCCTGGACGAGGGAAGAAGATATCTCTATTCCTGTTCTTCTACCCATGAACCCTTTCATTACAAGTACTTACTAGCAGACCTTTCACTACAGCACACAACAAGGAAAACCTCAGGTTTGGATGCCAACCAGAAATTTTCTAGTTTCATGAATTTCACACTTTTCATCTCCCTGACCATCCCTCCAATTGCAGGACTGACAGTGCGGCAGGACTCCTTCGTCTCCATGTGTGAGAGAGATGGAATGGTCCTTCAGTGGGTTTGCCTTTCCCTGGGAAGGCAGATCTTTAGAGCCATGGCTCTCCATCCCCACAGCAGCTCCCCATCCCCGGAGCTGGCCACTGCGTGCTTTCCCAGTGAGGTTACACAACGGCTGTGGGGAACGGCGTGTTAGGACAAGGCGTGTGAGTCACCAAAGGTACCAGAGTCTTACATAACCCCAGCATACATTTTTGGAGTACACTTCATCTGAAAGGGTTGTCAGGAGCCCTGACTGAAGTGACAGCCTGGGAGGAGCAGGGCAGAAGAAAGCTAATACTTCTGTTTCTTTTCCTCCACTCCTATATTTGATCGTCCTGGCAAGACCTTCTCCAGATCCAGGAGGTCTTGGTCAGTCAGAGGACCAGGGCAGTCCTGGTGTGTCCCATGGTGTGTGATGACATCTTCCCCGGGATGGGCTTCACTGTGATGTTTTGGACAACCAAACCACAGAAGCACCTCCGATCTACATAAACAGAATTAACCTCTAAGCCCTCTGTCTTCTGATTCTGACTTTGCCTCCTCTATCAGCTAAGCCTGCATAACCCCATTTTTCCCTCTCTGCTCTTCTCTGATCTGGTATCATGAGCCTTTCTTTGGATTTCTGCCATCCCATCTGTACAAGCTCTGGGTCTACTAGAGTACAGCAACAGCAGGGCTGACAAGACGTGTCTGAAGCCCCTCGTACAGGACCCATGTCAGGGTCTCAGCAAGGTCTACTGGATAAAAAGACTTCGCTTGGCTCACAGTATGTCCTGCTCAAGGGCAAAGAGGGACACAACCCAGCTCCCAGCCTGGGAGTGTGGCACACTCAGAGGTGTAGTTTGGGAGAGTGTAGGTGGGGATCAGAAGAGTTTCCAAGTGATGGGGTTCTGGTTGCTTTAACTGTGGACTGAATACATCCTCCAGTTCCCACATCAAGTCTCATGGTGCAGCCAATATTTCATGTTTGAGGTTCAACCAAAGTTTCATCAGACAGCTCTTCTGGCTCCAGGATAGACTCTTTAGGCAAATCCAGGACCAGAGGAGTGTCAAAGGTTATGGCATTCGCTTCTTGTGTAGGGGAGAAAGTGGCAAATGAAGGAATCTCTGGTTATGATTTGGATAATTTCTGCATAAATAAACCTTTAAGAAAGTCTTGGCTCCCTCCCAGCATGGAAGGGGAACACTGCCTGCAGCCTCTATATTATGGGCTCCCCTGATGGCTGAGGTTTTCTGCAGGGCAGCAGAGCATGGCTGCTGTGGAGGCACCCAGCAGGGCTGGGGTCTGAGTCACCAGAAGCCGGGAGTGATGACACATGGAGTCGGATAAAATGGGCACAGCTCGGACCTGGACTTTGCAGAGCAGTGTCCCCTGTGGACACCAGCATGGGCTGGCATCTTTTCAGGGAAGCAGGGACTGGCCCCTGGCACAGCTCCCTCTTACCTTGCTGGAGTTTTCTCTCCATGGAAAAGTGTTTAAGGTTAGAGTTTGGAGGCTACAGGTATCATGTAATGAATGGAACACGTTCCCAGCTGATTCCTCTTCCAGACAGTCCTAGCTCATTCTGGGGCACCCTGTGCAGCACCTTTCCCCAACAATGCTCAAAGGCAGGGAGGGAGGAGACTGAGAGCTGCCTCTCACAGGTGAAAAGCCGCTCTGCTTCTAGTCAAAAGGATCCAAAGGTCTCCCACACACTTCAATGCCATGAATTCAAGTTCCATACCTGCATATCTCCATATTTCACAAACATAGGCCAGGCCTGCAGGCATTGCTCATTCTGGTGAGCCCAGAGGGGTCTCGTGAAAGAGACATCAGCTTCCACAGCTGGAGGGAAATTATGCACTTGGTAGCACACCCCACGGCTGCAGAATGAAATGAGAGTGTGCACACCAGCACTGAGCATCCCTGCTTACCTGGCCAGCCTGGGCTTGGGAAGAAGCAGGGCTGAGAACTGACAACTTCATCACTGCGATGGGGCTGCCTGGGGCTCAGATGGCAAAGTGCCACCACACCATATGGGGCTGGTTGCTGTTGCTCTTACCCCACACCACTGCTGGGCAAGCAAACCCATCAGGGGCTCAGCCCTTCGGAGTTTTGCAAATTTTGACAGCCCAAGGCGTGTCCCAAAACAGGACAGCCAGGTGCTCCTGCTGCAGAGCAAGGAGGGATAGCTCCAGAGGCAGGGCTCCCCTTCCCTGTGAAGCAGCTAATCTTGACTGGGTACACGAGTGTCAACAGGTGCCATGGAGGGAAGAGGGACGAGGGGATATTGGTGCAGCTGGAGGAAGTATTTATAGCTGCTTTTTAAAAAAACCTTGTATAGATCACATCTCTGTTAACGTATGTAACACAATCAGGAACCTGAGCTTTTCATGATCCCATGGCTGCAGGATTTCCTGTGGAATCCTCTACGGGCCACAAAAACAAGCTAAAAATAAATGCATTAAAAAGAGACACACACTGAAACGTGCGTGCCCATGCCTCCTCTCTGGCCAATGGACTGGATAGGGGCAGTCAGAGCAGGGAAGGAGACAATACCTGGAAAACCCTCTGTAGTAACTCCTCTGATGGGACGCAGACCCCAAAAGGCTCCAGGCGTGCAAAGGTGAGAGCATGCACTGTTGGCAGGGTTTTCAGGAGTTCCAAACACAAGCAGGAGTTATGGAAAAGTTATCCATCAGAAGAGAGCACAAACAGGTCAGGATTCCCTCAGCTGGAATGCAAACCTGGAGAGCCTGTCTCTCTCCTAGTCAGGCTGGTCCTCAGCTCCTTCCAGCAGCCACACAACCCCAGGCTCTGGAGAAGCAAACCTGCACATTTGACACTCGCATGTATTTTAGGAAAATATGCAGAAGTCATATTTTTTTGTGCACTGAGAGATAGAAAAGGCCACCAGTTCATCCTTCACGGCTACTCAGTTCCTGTCAGGCTGGCCAGCAAAGGGCAAGAAGAGGGTTTTGGCACAGTTATGATGCTCATGGGCCAACCCCCACAGGTAGCCCCATCACTGCTCTGCAGTATCTCCCAAGCTCACATTGGCACAATAACTTGTCACTGCCGCATCCCCACAGCCAGGCCCTGGGCACCAGCTCCATTTGAAATCACTGCTGAGATAGGATGAGCTCAGGAGGGTCCAGTGGGGAGCAGACAGGACCTGGAGATGGTGACAGCATCACCTGGCAGCTCAGCTTCTCACCCTCCCTTGGACTCCCCAGGGTACCAGGACACCTTCTCCCCTGCTACGAGCAAAGCCATCACCTTGCTGCTGCTGTCTGAATCACACATTCCTGACACCTGCATTCACTGTGTAGGACCAGCCATTAACAGGATGCACCAGTTAAGAGCTTGTTGGAGCTACAAAGGTGTTTGGAAGGGGGGTAGAGAGATTCCCTGCAGCTGAGCTGAGCCCGAGCTTCATGCCCTGTGCTTGCCCAAGGATTCGGTGGTTACTTTCAGCAAATGCCCTGCAGGCAGCAGTGATGGAAGGCGGGTCTTCCTGCAGATCTATTCAGCCTCTGCCTGTCCTCCAGCACCGTCGTGCTGCACAGCAGCTTGCTGCGCACTCCCGGATGGATTTCTGTCAGGAACATGTGCTCCTGTCTGCGTCCAGCCTGTGCTTTTTGTGCTGTCCCTCCACAGAGAGGTGCTCCATTCCCTGTCCCGTCAGGAGCTGCCTCCTGCAATCCCCAGAGAGGCAAAAGCATCCCCTGCAGCATGGAGAGAGGGGAGATATTCTGGTACCTCTCTGGCCATATATCAAACCCTCTCTCTTGCTAGGTGGGGGCAGGTAATGTGATTAGTAAGAAGGCACCTTAGTTGAGCTGCTTTGGCATATGTTCCCTTCCCCCAGCACTCTGCTATTAGCTGCCAGAGATGAAAAGCTGCGATGTGCAGAGAGACAGCTGGAGGTGTCAAAGATGTCACCTGCAAGCTGCTCTTTGTGGAGCTGGGGATAGGATAGGAATGGGGATGGGTGAGAGAAACCAGCTGGAGGAACCAGAGCAGCCTCATACCACAGGGGAATGGGGCTGCTCAGCCTTCTCCCACCCTGTGAGCACCCTGCATCCCCACCTCCGGCCCCACTGCTGCCTGCATCCCCACCCTGCAGGAGGATGGGCCTCTGTGGGAGTGCCTCCTGTGCAGGAGCAGTGGGAGGGAAAGGGGCTGCTGCAGCTCAAGTGCTGCGGGGCTCTAAATGGATTTCCTGCCGTCACCAGTAAAACTCCCTTCCCGATGGGGTGTCTTGTGCAGAACGAGCTACAGATGTAAAAGCTGACCTGTTTTTAATTTTTTGGGGTGATTTTTAAGCAGCACCCAGGGAAAGGAGGCAACCCATTGAGAGAGAAATCGTTTTAACCATTCTGTGCTGGGGGGAAAGAAGGTCTACATGGATAAAGGTTGTTGATGTCTACCTCTGTTCAGTGTTTGGAAGTCAGACCCTGTCTGCTTGGTTATTTCTGGGTATGCAAGCTAGAGGAAAGTAGGATAAAGTCCTTCATGTGTAGGCCAGCATCATCTCTCATCTTACATGCTTTAACCTCTCTGGCTCGGATACATCCCCTGTCACAGCGTGTGCAGCCCTTCAAAGCAACCCTGCAAAGCTGCTTTTCCTGGCTTGTTGCTTTGACAGGTTTTCTTTGTATCACTTCCCTGGCTCTTCTTTCCTCCTTGCACCCAGGAAAAAGTGATCTGCCTTTTACAGGAAGGTCCTTTATAACATTTTCACTTCAAACCTGAAGTGTCAGCCAGAGACTGAGTGCTCCTTTGTGTCCCAGTAAACAGTCTTCTTCCTGCAGGGGTATTTCTTCCTCACAAAAAGGTTCTTCCAAACACCCCATCTTATTTTCAGGCCTTCCTAAACAACTTCCATTAAACTTTAAATGTTAAGCAAATCTAGATACTCGCAAAGTCCCACCTGCTGCTGCAGCTGTGACCCTCCAGTGGGTCTGAACCACCCCCCAGCCTCATACATGGCTGCCCCACACAGGTATGGCCTGTTTTGGGTTTTCCCCTCCTGCAGCAGTTCTGTGAGCCTTGAGTAGCCTCAAGGAGCTCTTTGAACCCATTTTGAAACCAAATCAGCCCAGCCCCTGCCATCAGCCTTGATGAATGTCCTGCTTTCTCAGCAACAAAACTGAGGTGAATCAGTACCAAAACACCCTCCCACCCTGGGCTGAGAGGCTCAGAATAGCACTCAAAAAAGCATAGTGCTATTAATACAGAAGGGAAGGGGAAAGGATTGTTTTTCAGAGATGGATTTGGGGTTGTTTGAATAAGAAAGGCTTACTTGGAGTCAGTGTATGGCATCATGGCTGCTGTGGAGGCAGACACATCAGTTAGACCTCTCCCTGTCCCAGCTGGATGGACCAGACAGAATCCAGTCCTCACAGGACTGCAAGGCTGGGCTTATTTTTCTGTAGAATTAACCGTGAAGGCCCACAGCTTCTCTCTGTCTCCCAATAAACATTCCTATAAAGCTGGAAACCTTGATTAACAGCCTGCTAGGACAGACAAATCCCAGGGGTCTTACTGTATGTCCAGAAGACACTGCTCCAGGGTAAACCTATGCTTCATTTTGCACTGCAAAAGGGAGAAAGAACTGAGCTGTCTTCAAGGAAGCCTACAGATTCACAGGAAAAACTGGGGAGAAAAAAAGGTAGTTTCTTTGGAAGTCATTTTCTCTTAAGAAGTTCTGTCTGCATTTTTTATTAATGATACAACACCCTGGATGTGTCAAAAAAATATGAGAATACATTTCCTGGTGGGGAGCTCCAGCCTTGCAGAGTCAGGCAGTGCAGCTGGGCTGTCATTTGCTTCTTGGAATTTCATTTCCTAATCAACACATCCACGAAATGACTGTATTTTCAAAGCTTAGTTTCCAGAGCTGCTGTGATCAAAGACTGGGGAGGTGGGGGGAAAGCAGGGAGGGGGAACCTGCCATCCCCACTAGCAGCCCAGAGCAGAGAAATTCCCTGCCTGAGAAAGCCTGAACAAAGGATGGTTTAAGGCCCTGACCTGGCTTTAATGTTTGGGAGCCAAACAAGAAGATATGATGCAGAGACCCAATTCTTATCATATTTCTGCTTTGGTGAAAAAAAATTTAAAATCTACTTCTTAGAAGCCTGGGGACCACCTTGAGATTTGCAGGATCTGGCTGTCCCCTTTTGGGCAGGGAGTGTGATGGAGAGCCCTGGAGCAGAAGGGAGGGGTCTGCAGGGACCCTCCTGAGCCACCCTTTGCTGCTGAGGGTGACACCAGCCCCTGTCTTCACCCTATCCCTGCAAACAGCATCCATCACCCAGGTACAGGATGATACCTCACCCACCTTTTTGCCTTCCAACTGCTCCCGTGGAGAGGCTTGTGGCCCCCCAGCCTTTCTGTGAGCATCTGATCTTAGAATTGTCAAGCAAGAGGAGCTCAAACACATTAAAATTGCCTCAGTCCGACCCAGGCAATCAGGTTTCTGTTTCTCTGACACCTGCAAGGCCACAAATTCACTTGTCTGGCAGTCCCTTAAAGCTCTCCCACAAGGAGGCTATGCTTGTCTTTGAATAATTTAGGAAGACTGGGAAAAAATAATTCTGTGAAAACACACAGACCCCTCTGGTGTCTTCATTTATCAGGAAAAGTGGATGTGCACTTACTGATGATCTGCTGATGATTTTTGGGTAGTGGCTTCATCTGTCCTTTCACCCTGCCTGGCAGAGCTACATGGATGTAGCCAGATGCCAAGGGCAAGATTCTGGACAGTTCAGCCTCTACCAACCCTTTCCTACCACCCTGCACCACCTCCCTCACTGCCCAAGCAAAGGCAAGATGCTTAACCCTGCTTCCCAGAACAGGCCTGAGGCAGGATCCTGTGGGGAACTCTCTATTCCTGCACTGCTGATACTCCTGGCTGTTGTGCTTTTCATTTCAGTTTTGCTGTGAGCAACATGATCACAGAAAAATAACATCAGAGGAAAAAAAAAAGGATTCTCAGATTTACCCCATTGGACTTCTTTGCAGGAGCTGGACTGTGTTACCATCAGTTTTATTTTCTCTATGGCTCCCTGCAGCTCTGGGTATGTCCATGCTAACACAGCTCTTCAGAGGTGTTTAATTACACCATCCTGGGTACCAGAAATGCAGATGGAGGGGAGGCCATGGGGCTGCAGGGTGGTGCATGGTGAGTCACTGCTGCGTGAGAGTCAGGACCATCTTCTTCTCAGTGCTGGAGAAGGAAATCTGAACATCCAAGATCATCAGCAGGACAGGGCAGGCATCCATGCAGGCAAAGCAGCCACGGGCTGTGTGTGCAGGATCTCCTCGCATGACATTTGCGTGAGTGCAGCTGGTGAAATGGCTCATTACAAGACATGTTAATGGGAATGAGTCAGGTAACACACAGATATGGAGATGAGGTAGTTTGTTCCTGCAGGTAAAAGTGCTGCTGAGGGTAAGCAGGCTGCATGTGGCCTGAATATTTCCTCCAGTGATGTCAAAGGCATCACTTTTCCCTCAAAGCATGTACACTGAGATTACATGGACCAGGGTTTTAAGAGCATCCTCATGACACAGGTTGGAAAATATAAAAAAGCAAGTTCTCCCTGAGATGACATGGATGTACCCATGGACCATGTGTGATGGAGAGGCAGCTGCAGCTCTCCCTCTCTCTCCCTCTCAAGTATTTTCTTGGCTGTACTTTCAATAAAGCATTATTTTCACTACCCTTATGCCCTTCCCCAACTCACGGGGCTCCCCACTGCTCCCTTCCAGAGAGACATCTCCATCACTGCACTGACTGAGCTACCCCAGAGCAGAGGGTGACAAGACACCCACTGTGTCACCTCCCTGTCCCAGGGCTCCACAATCTCTTGGGGCCCTGCAGCCGGTGGGACCCCAGCAAGGGCAGGTGTGAAGCCAGGAACCCCCTTTCCATCCAATATAGAGAATGTCACACTTATTCCCCAAAAACGTGCATCAGAAAAGATGAGCTCAGTGGGTGTTGGGAGGGAGAACTCCAGGTCCAACCCTGGTAGATCCGTAGCCAGGCAATATTCAGGAGGAGGGTGAAAACTGGAAGGAGGAGGGTTTTTTTGGTGGATTTCCTTGTTATTTTTTTTTAAATTTTATTTGTGCTTTTCTTCGCTGTCTTATTTTTTTAAATTTTTTTCCCCTGGCTTTTTTGTTTGTTTGTGGGGTTTTTTGTTTTTCTTTTTTGGTTTATATTTTTATTCTCTTTTCTCCCTTTCACTCCCCCGTGTCCGTCGCNCGGCCACTTCGCTTCGGGCGGTGCAGGGCCGGGGCCGGGGGTGTCCCCGGTCTGTGTCCCCCTCGCATTCCCGGGATCCCGCATTCCCGGCACCCCGCCCTCCCAGCACCCCGCATTGCCTCACCACCCCCCGCAGGAGCGCCGGTGCCCCGCCCCATGTCCCCCAGCCTGACCCCGCAATCCCCTCCACGATCTCGGTGACGATCCCTGCGCCCCACGCAGCCCTGCCCCGCCGGGAGCGGTGGATGCTCGGGGTTACAGGTGGCACGCGGGCCTTGCGGAGGGTCAAAATCTGCCCCTGTGTCCTCCCCATCCTGCCCGCCCGCCTGGGCTGTGTCCCAGCACGATGCTGAGGAGCCATACAAGTGTGTTATAGTGATGAGGGGAGCAAGGTCAGTCCCGGCTGGGATCCCTCCTGCGGCCCAGGGACGTTCCTGGGGAATGGGTCTTTGCCAATGTCATGAAAGAGAATTTCGGAAGGAAAAGTAGGTTACAGAAAATTCCCAGCACTGGCGGCTTCTCTGTCAGCCCTCTGACAGCTACAGGAGTCTCCCTGAGGAACTCCAAACCCACCACTGCTGACCAGCCCTGGACCAAGGCACAGGCTGTTCGGCACAGCAGAGCAAGTCCCATGGAGCAGGAAAGGCAGGGGACCTTCCTTCCAGTTGCTCCTTGAGGGTTATGAGGTCAGACCCTGAACAGTACCTGGTCTCTTTGACCAGAGCTGGGAATGGGTTCATGGGAAAGGGGAAAAATAGAGGAAGGAGCCTGTCATCACCCTCTGGCCTTCTGTGTGCAGGGCAGGTTGGGTCATGAGTGCAGCCACTCCTTCCCCATCCTGCACACATCTGCAGGTTTTCCTGCAGAACAGGTTTTTTGGTATTAGTGATACCACTGCTTCTTTCTGTCTCCCAGTCCCACCCCACAGTGCTGAGGTGAAAAAAAAAAAATTAACAAAGGCAGAGACAGTGCCATAAAAGATTGCTTAAAAGAAAGAGACTGCAGCAGTTAGTGCCTTGTGTTAGTGAAGCTCCTCAGCTCCTCAGTGCACATCCCTGAACGCCCCCAGAAAGGCTCTCACAACAGACAGGTACCTGCTCTCACACTTTTCCTCCCACCAGGAACACTCAGTTCCCCTTCAGTGATTCAGATAAAACCACCCCCTTGCCCAGGAAAAGCCTGTTGGTGTCACTAAACAGGAAGGCCTCACTGATCACCTCTCAATCCTCACCACCCACACACCACAGCCACCTTCACTTCCTGGCTTCCCTCTCACTGACCTGGACCAGGATGGGGCCATGCCTGTGGTGCCGAGCCTTGGCTTCCTGTGTCTCTCCCCCAGCCCACACACTCCTGTCCTCTCCAAGGAACAGGTCTGGAGCAGAGGTTTCACCCAGGCACACAAAGCTGGCCATGCAAAACTGAGAGCATCCCCAGGTCCATATGAGCGAGGAGGTTCACGGAGGCTGGTTACCCATCTGTGCAGCTCTGGGGACTACAGGAACACCTCTTGTTTCCTACAGCACTTTTTGACCCAAGTCAAATGCATTGCTCCTGCTTCTGGCATCAGGATTGACCAGGAGCTGGTTAGGAGGAGTTGCCACCCCTCCATCTCCTTGATTTTCAGTCAGCATGGGGAGTGCACAGTTGATTAGTTCTCTCTATATGTTACTGCTTTTTATGGTGGGGTTTTTTAAATCCCTGGACTCACCTCCAGCAACTTGTGCTACTTGCTAAAACTTTGGCTCCTCCATTGACTGCTAAATGAAGCTGATGTTCTTCAGTGACCTCTGTTGGGTAAGGTCCAACCTGCTTTCCTCACAGAGATGTTTTCCCTTTCTTGTTTCTGTACTGCATCACCTAAGCAGGGGTTTTGCTCTTTGGAGGTGGTGTGTTCCTGACAGCAGCCTGAGTGGCTGCAGCTACCACATTGTTCATCTTGTCTAAACTGTTGGGATTTTGATAAANATTGTGAATCCGAAACTTTGAGTTGATTAACTGATTCTTTTGTTCTAATGTTTCCCCATTATTTTTACCTTTTTTTTTTAAATTTTATTTTTTTTATTTTATTTTCTTAAAAATTGCCCCTTCTGTATTCTGGACCTTTTATAGGCATCTTTCAGCAAAATAAATTAAAACTAAACTCTAGCCAATCCTGTTCATGGAGAAGGCATAGAAAATGCAAACTTCTGTATTAAATGTCAGCTGATAAATAAGAATCTGAAAGAGATCGTTTAAAATCCCATTACTTCCTCCACACAGAACAGTGTTTTTCTGCCATTGGAGCTGTTTTGCCTGAGTGTGCTTGCCCACCATGCACAACCACCTCAAGTTCCACAGCATGCCCAGCTGGAACCACCAGCTCCTCCGGCTTGTGATGCAGAATGTGAGCACAGGCTGAAGGAACAAAGGAGGCAGGAGATGGAAGCTTTTAAATCCAGTTTTCCCAACCCCTGAGACTACCTTGAGTCCTTTCATTTAGTATTTTACTTCTTTATTTAGTCTTTTCCTATGTGAACTACTCTGTTCACAATTTATATACCTGTGACTTTATCCACAAGCATGATTATTAATTAATAAATAATTTATTAACAGTTCCCTGACAAGACAGGGATGGGATTCTCCTGGGGAAGTGTATTTTCCTCATGTTTCTTTTAAAGATGTCAGATGACTACCTTAATTGCACCACCTTAAAAGCCAAACTCCATTGACGTCAATGCAGTTACCTGGGTTTTATTAATATCAGATAAATATAAAAAAAAACCAGTATCAAGCAAAAATTCACAGAGAATAACAAAACACCCACACAAACCTCCCACTGAGTTGTTCCTGGTGCTGGTACTTCCCTTATTTGGAATGTATGGCTGTAGTGCCTACGACTCTGTGCTCAGACCAGAGCTCTCCTTTGAATTGCCTCTTTTCCCTTGAGAAAACGATGTGCAGAAAATGCCTCTAATGCCACAGCAATGGGATGAGATTAGCACCAGAAAAAACAGCTCCAGATTCAGAAAATATCAGGGACCTGGGAGCAGGAATAGGTTGTGCAATCCCTTTCCCCTCCTTGCAGGTGCAGGACTGCCTGTATTCAAGCTCCAATGTGGTGCAGCCGAGTAACCTTGGAGCTGAGTGAAGTGGAAGGACCAGTGTGGGACAGTCCTGAGAGAAAACGTCTGGGGCCAAGACACCTTGGGCAGGGGCCCTTGTAAAGCTTGTGCACCCCCATGGGCAGGTCTGTGCCCAGCCCTGTGCCTTGCTGACCCGGCTGCCTGGCTTCACTCCAAACCTGTCCTGTCACAGCTGATCTGTGTGGCCAGCACTGGAAGCTGATGCCATCCCATCCACAGGACACCCAGGACTGGTAATTTAGCCACAACAAAAAGCTTAAAGAGCCCTAACTATTGAGTAAGCAATGACTTTGAAACACAGGCAAGTAGAAAAACCGATGTGCAGAAAAAATGGTTTAGCCTTCATTTGGTTTCCCTGACACCAATTACAACAAGAAGAGGAGTTCCCTCTGCTTACTGGCAGGGATTGAGTGAATCTGTTTCTTAGGTTCCTAACCCAAACTATCAAAGATGTTTTTTAATTTTCCTCTGAAAAAAGTTGAGGGGTTTAAAGCAGCATCACCCGGGCACTGGGACCATGCCCTTGATGAATGTCAGCTGCAGCAGCTCTAAGGAAGCTGTGGAGATACCCTGGTGCTGGTCTGCACTAGGGAAGCAAGTGACATCCTGGGAAAGCTGCTTCCTCAGTGGCCCCAGAACATTTCCTCAGCAATTTCAGGTCGAGAGACAGATTCTGACACCTCTGTGGCAGCAAGATGATCATCTCCAAAATGAAAAACGCAGCAGCCTGTCAAGCATGTAAGTAATCCCAACAGCTCCAACAACTTTATAAACATTAAGCTGAAATTTAACCACAAAGTGTTTCACAGATAAGGCTTAAAAGAGCATTGTTTTCAAGCTGCTTTTTTCCTTTGTCTTTACTTCTGGGTTTTCTGTTCCAGAACTTCACAGTTCAGTGGTGCTGCCGAATGCCAAGGAGTCAATCCTCAGCAACAGACCTCTGAGGCTCTTTGGGACTAATTAGTTTGAGAAGAACTGTTTGGAAAGACTAATGGGGGTCAGCTACTTTTGTTCCATCTCTCCTTGCCATTTCTGTTCACTGCTTTCACTGGGAGCCCAGAGGTCCTGTGATCTTCATTTCAACTTTGTAGCAGCCTTCAAATGAAAGGACAGTTCATTACAGATGGCTACATTAACTACCTTTCAGAGGTACCGCTCAATTTCAAACAGCAAGGTTCAGAAGCTGGACAACTGGAAGACACCCACATGCTAAGCATTATTTATTGTAAATCAACTTTTTAAACTCTGTGGTACATCTGGACAGCAACCAATCTACTGAGCTGTTTGACTTGGGTGGAGATGGGAATCTTTTGGCAGGCCCCTTACCCCAAGGAAGAGGGCAGATCTTAGAGAGGAGGAATGACAGCCTTGTGGTAATACCTCTTGCAAGCAACTGGGCAGAGATGACCTCTGGGGGAGCACCACAGCACTGGCAAGGGAAGCCACTACCACAGCAAGCTAAAACAAAAGTATTGAGCACATTTCTGTGCCTACTGCAATTCCTTCAAACCACTGTTCCCACCTTTTGTCCTCGCCTCACTACAAGCGCAAGCTGTGCGTGCTCAGGAGCAAAGAGCACACTTTTATCTAACACATGTCCAACCAGATCCGGCTGAGGAGGCCTCTAATTCTAATGACAACTTGTAGGTTCTAATGGATCAAAGCAAAACCAGGCAATTTTACTTCTTACATGCAGAACAAGTGTCAGAATTTCAAACCCCAGCTGAAGCTGCTGAGCCCCAAGCAGAGCTGGCAGCTCAGCAGCTCCTTGTCATGCAGGATGAAGAGAAGCTGCTGCCAGAGGCTGCCAAGCTGCAGCAAAGCTCCCAGTCTTAGGCTCCTGCAAGGAGATGAGGGTTTGTAAAACTGGGGCCAATGGACCTGCCACAAGACCCTGCACCTGCCCTAGGGCAGTTTTCACACCGAGGTTTTCTAGAAGAGACACGGTACAGCACCAAATGAGAGGAATCACCCAACCCTGTTTCCTTCCCTGGTGCCAGAAATCTACCTTTGAAGCTCGGAGCAGATTTTATCTGAACTCCAAGTTGCCTTCTGAAAATGTACTGTTATTTTTAATCATATAGCAGAGAAAATACGTTCAAAGACTCATGAAACTTTTAAGTCAGACTACATTCCCTAAAGAAATAGTCATACAACAAACACTCAATTTTTATGAGCTGGTGGAATCATCGGTTAATAATCCGAGACAGAAATGCAACATGAATGTGAAAATGGGTCAGAAGTGTAACTCAGCACCAGGAATTCCATAGTGGCAGCCTCAGCACCTATAGAAGCCTCCACCATGACTGAAATTAACACTTTGTGATACACTCACTCTGATGCACCTGTGGGCTACTAGACAAGAACCATTCCCTGCCTGCTCCCACCATGTTTTACACCAAATCTACCATCCTATAGCTTTGGTACGACATCATCACTTCACTGACGATGTGAAAAACTTTTGGGTGGATTTAGTTCTAATTTCCCTGCAGGAAGGAACAGGTATGTCTTGCTAGACCTTACATCCTGGGGAAAAAAAAACAAACAAAAACACCCAGAGATTATCTCTATTGGTGGCAGCCTCTAATTGCCATCAAGTCTGCCCTGAAATGGTACTTCGCTGGCATCACCATTTGGAGCAGCCAACACCACAAAAAAATGTACTTCGGAAAAAAACCTTCTGGTCACGAGAGTAACACTTATCAGGGTGTGCTCACAGCAGTTACACAAGGGAGACATGTGCCTGCACCAGGAGGAACAGATGTCTTCCTAGGAGTGTACACAGGGATTAGTAATCCATCTTTCAGGTTCCCATTATCTTTATGCATGAAAATGGACACTTTGGAAATACAAACCTGGTTTAAACCCAATGGAGAACAGATTTTCTTTTAGACAAAGGAAGCCAGGAATAAACCTGCCTCTAAATTAAAAATTGTGAGTTTGTATTACAGCAATAAAAATCCAGATAAGATAAAAGGGCACTTTGAAATGCTCCATGGCTTCACCCCATCGTTCTAGCACTATCTGGCACAGCTGCCAGTGGCACCTGCATCACAAGACACTCCAGAACAAAACCTACAGTTCAAGGCATTCCTGCTGTAATTATCCAAACACAATCTTTGCTTTTGTCCAAGTTCTGCCAGAACCCGACTAGAAAAAGCAGCTCATCATGCACTGCAGCCTTGATCTCTCCCAACTTCTCATACTGAATCCAACAGGAAAACCCCAAAACCCAAACCCACTCTTGATTTTCTCAGCAGGCAACTGTGTAGGGCAACAAACCCCCCCACCCTGAACTCCTCCCTGCCCAAAACCTTTCACATACCATGTCATACCAGGTTCCCGATTTTGATGGACCAGATTTTTATTTATCCTGCTTCTCAAGGAACCTGATTCCTCAACACTGGCCTTTAGGACACCCACTTCCAGAGATCAGCAGGTGAACTTTGGGGACCTCTGCACTCAGGGTGCCAGATTTCTTCCTCTGCCCCTCTCCTCCAACTGAGGCTGGAGCTGGACATTGCTCAGCCTGTGTCCTGGTGACACTGCTCAGCTGGACCCATGGCAACAGCCAGCTCCTCAGGGGCAGCACACACCAACTGCAGCAGTACCAGCTCCTGCAGCTTTAATCCTGGATTTGGAGCTGTTGAAAACCACAGGAAAGGAAAAAACCCAAGCCAAAACCCAAGTCATGTAGTGATTACCAGCTGAAGTTTGTTTAAAAAAAACCCAAGCCTCCTAAGATCAGAATATAGACAGCTGTCCTGTTTTAAGAAGTTGGCAGCTGTACACTGTTGATTACCCAACACCTGCTTCTTGCCCAGGTTTCAAATTTCCACTGTTGGCAGCGTTTACGGTTAATGTAGGAGGTTTTTTGGTCTCATTTAAGAGACTGTCATTGTGCGATCAGCTTTGCAAATTTTAATTTAGTTGTGTAAATACTTACTTGGAAAAGCAAAAATGGGGTTGAGTCACAAATGAAGATTGACCAAAACCAAATCCTTTATTTCCACAACTGTATAAATGTGCTCCAAGTATGTGTCCAACACAAGTTAGAAAACAAAATAGAACATGCCAGTTGCAAACTAGATCAGTTCACCGACGTGCTGATTCCTTGGTATTAGGCTTAGTTACACAAGACCAGTCACAATAAAAAGATACATTTTAGGGTACAAAGTAGCAGGATGTTAAGCCATTTCAGCTTGTGCACATACAAGTCACACTTCTGGCAGAAAACGCAGAGAAGTTTGCATTACTATGCTGGAAGCTATGTTGCATCACTTTAAATGGCATCGATGTCGATATCATCATCTTTGTTGTTTGCAGGCTTCACAGTTTCAACTTTAGGTACACTGGCAGTTGTGGAGTACACCACCTGTGGAGACAAGACACTTCCTTTAGCTGCAGCACCCACTGCCACTAAGCCCTGGAGTAATTCCAACCCCCAACCACTCTCCCGACCATGGCCACGAACCCTGCTTTGTAAGGCAGGGCTCTGCACGTGCAGCTGGAGGAAGCAGCACCTCCTACTTAGGAGCAGAATACAACACTGTGAGGAGAACAACCAACCAATTCCTGCGTAAAAACACTCCCAGCCACAGTCAGCTGGAGTGTAACCAGCACATTCTACCTAGGCCTAGACTATGAGGAAAATGGCCAGCTATTCTTTTATCAGCTCATTTAACATACACACTCCCCACTAACACATCTACAACATGAGACACGATGCTTGATACCTCCTGTCAACCTTTACACTGCATGAGCTGCTGCTACTGTGCAGGAGACTGGCACAGTAGAATGGCAGTCTTGGGCTACCCAGGTGCAATTGCATTAGTGATCTCATGTAGGCATCTGACAACAATTAACAACACCTAAAGCATTGTAAATGGAGTCCTCCTCCTATTCCCAACATGCACAGTAACACCCCAAGTAATCCATTTCAGAAGGCACTAGGATAAGGTTACAAGACTTAAGCATGCAGGAACAGTGCACCCTTGGAGTGCTGACAGTAAATGAGCCTTTCCTACCTCTATGTTTTCATCTTCATCCTCTTCTTCATTACCAGAAGATTCTTCTTCAGCTTCCTTTAGCCATTTAATAAATGGTTCTGCTTTGACACGGATTTCTTTGGCAAGCTCCTTTGAAACGTATTTCTTTGAGGCCTGAAAAACAGACTTTGTGTGAACACTGAAGGCATTTACACCAGATTGTACCCAAATACTGCCTAAACTGGAACTCTGATCTCACCCACAGCCTTCCACAGCTCATTTCTGTGAGGCAGGCTTCTCACTGCACAAACTACACCACAATGGAGAAGCCAGATACAACAGACTACTGTCATGGTTTAGAGAAAATTTGGGAAGAAAATATTTGGGATACAAGCAGCATAGAGTCACCCCAGGACAGCTACCTTCAGGTATTTAATTGCTACAGGACATTACATACTGCTCTTTACCTTTTCTGCCCAGCCAAGGATGACTTCTTCTTCCAGAAGATCTGCATCATACATTTCCTTCAAAATATGCGGTATTTTTGAAATAAGCTGAGACTGATGCATAGCTACCACACACTCGAAGCCATGGAGAAGGTACCTCTGAGCTTTTTTGTTGTTGTGGCAGAACTAGAATTGAGATAAAAGTGAAAGTGATTGAATGAGCTTTTTTATCCTCTCTCCAGACTGAACAGAGAGCAGAAGTAGCTCTATGAGATTGCAAAATTTACAGTAATTCATACTATCCTTCCCAGCAATTCCCCGTAGGTAAGGGGAAGTTTAAAAATAAAACACTACAAGATGTCCTTGCCACAGTACCAAACAACTGCTACAAAAAACCTTGAACAGTTGTCAGAATGAGTGCAGAAGAGATGGCTTACACGAAGGAAGTGACGTCTGTATTTTCTGATTTGTTCACGAATCTTTTCATCAAAAAGGACTTCAGTGAGAACAAGTGGGCCCATGGCCTTTACATCCAGTCTCTCTGCTTCTGCTACAATGTCTTTGTCAGAAGTATCGATGACACCTTCCTCCTTCTTTTTCTACAGGGAAACAGGTACAGAGAGAAACATTTTAATGCCACTTGATGTTTGCATTAATGCTCTTTGCAGTCATCCCTTCCCACCACTGGTAGAACCAGCACTTTGCAGAAGCTTGCGCAAGTTCCCTTTAGTTTCCTTACAAACATTGTGTACAATTACAGCTGAGTAATTACATCAAGCCAACAGCCAAAGAATAGTTACCTTTACAAAATCAAACAGTAAGTTGACTCTCTCCTCTATAGTTCTTTCCAGGTCTTCACTAAGTGTGAGGTTCTTCGCATGGTCACTGATTTCATCCATTCTACGCCTCTGGGCTTCTTCTGTTGTGTCCTCACCCCAGTCATCATCATCCTCCTCCTCCTACAATACAAAACCAAAACAAGAGATCCACACAATATTACTGCAGGCTTAGTATTACGTGAAGATAGAAATGATACAGACGCGACAGCATCTTTCAAGAACTAAAGAAATGTTTATAATACAAATTCCAAGTCAAAGATCATAGAGAAAGTGCAAACACAGGAAGTAAGTAATGGAAGCTGGACCTAATTCTGATCTGTAGGGCTACTTGAACTGCAGTTCTACCATTCTACCTAGTACTCAGGAGACAATCCAGGTGCCTGAAAAGGAGTGATAAAGGATATGCAGCTTTCACTTAGCAAGGAGCACAAATATTGGTACTGATGAGCTGATAAAATTGCTATACAGGAAAACCAGGGACCCTTCTTTCCCAGCATTAAGTTTTGGATACAGTAAGACCTTTAGGTGCATGTTGACCAGCAAGGAATGCCAGTGATTTCAAAGGTTTAAATCTGAGCAACACACCACACACCCTTATCTCCCCACTTTCCCTTCTACTTACCACAACCTGTGGAGGAGTAATCTCCTCTGGTGGTGGGGGTGGAAGTGTCTCATTGCTGGACACAGAACCATTCTCTTTGTCCTTGCCTTTTCTGTTCTTCTTCTCCTTTTCTTTCTTTCCTGTACCAGTGTCACCACTTTCTGCAAGTGAATTTTAATGTTTTGTTCTATGAACTAGAGCAAACTAAGAAGTCCCTGCACCTCTGCCAAATCCCCAAGTGGGCTCGGATGCTTTCATCAGCTGCAAATTATGGGTAGTACCCATCCCCAAAAATACTCAGGGAAGATGTACATCTGGTGGGGAAACCCCCAGCTGCAGTCAAAGTCTTGTTTGCCACTAAGATTGTCCAAGTCCATATAACCGGTGACCTCACAAAGCAGAGACCCCTGGAATAGGTTAGACTTTTCTATTCTAGCAAGCTTAAATTGCAGCAGGCAACTAGATGCTTACTACAGAGTGTTGCTTGCACAGAGGAGAGGTCATGTTTACTACAATTTTCACTTCCTACTCTCACATTTTATGACCTAAAGGAACAACTGCCATGAGCTACTGCTAACTACCTTCCTTTCTTCTAAGTTTTGTCCTGCACAGGCAGATCCAGCTTTTAACAAATAACTCTACTTGGAAAGGACACATTTTAAGAAGAGAAAACTTTACCAGCACAGCTCCATCTTGATCCCCAAACATATTCTAGGAGTATGTTGGTGCCTTTTTACACTTCAATTAGATGTGAGCTATTTGTTTTTCTACTTCCGTAACACCACTAATACAGAAGTTCTCTTAAACCCCAGAAGTAAGAAAAGGCACTTACCAGGTGGGTTTTTGAGAATGAACGTGCAGAGTTTATGGTTTGTGTCAAGCATGCCTCGATAGCCACAGGCTTTGCAAGAGTTACCTATAGTTTGTTTCTTAGGATTGACATGCTGTTAAGAGAGAACAACCCCTAGTTAATTCACCACTTACAGAACAACTCCATTAAAGCCTAAACCTGATGTTTACATTATCATCTCCAAATGACTAAGGTAGAGGTTTAATATTTCGCATCACCCTCTAAAGTTTAAAAATAGCAATTTATCCCAGAAGGTATGAACTGTTGGAGATGTAAACCTTTCCAGAAAGTGAAAGAACGTGTACTTGATTTTTTGTTCATATACTCAAATCTGCTTCTAACTTTGCACCACTTTCACAAACATCTAAAACAGTGTTTCCAGTGTCACTGTTAATGCAGACAAAGAGCACTCACCAGATCAGTTTCAGGATTCTCACACTCAGGACAGAGAACAAATTTTTTAATGAATCCATCCAACATGTCTTGCAGCTTATTCGCCTCATGAGATCCATTGACAATGTAACGGTCATTCTTAACATCAAACTGGGTCTGTGCTCCCAGCTCACAACCAAAAAATTTGGTAGGATCTGTAAAAGAAGAATTATAGCTACTACCACATTCATAACTTTGTTGTGATTCTTAAACAACAATTAAATATGCTACAGTTTCTTTTTGTGCATTATTTAATCCTGAGAAAGAAATGTGATTTTCTCACAAATCTTTAAGGAACAATTATTAATGCTTTGTTAGCTAATTAACACTATCACTTCAAACACAAAAGCATTAAAAAAACGCTGTGTCATTCCACGTGACTACTTACACGTTGGAGGCCGATTAAGCGCCTTTGCAACGTCAACCATGTTGACTATAACCGTCTTTATTCCATTTCCTTTGCCCTCCACCTAAAGAAAATAAACAATGTTTTATGGTTAAATGCTTAAACCCGGTGCGCATCTCCCATTTAACTACACCAAAACTCTGCTTTGAAGTGAATCTCCTTCCAAGGCCAACGTGCACTTAGTGCAGGCCGAAGGAGCGGACGCCCTCCCTGCCCTGAGAGGCCAAGCATTATCATGAGCTCTCCCTCCCCTCCTGGGAGAATCAGATACGGGAGAACACTCCCTGCTTCCAGCTGCTGAGGAAGTTACCTTGGCAATCAGACGGGGCATTTTGTAGCGATAGAACTGATCTGAAACACTGCGGTTGACGTTGACAGACATTTTGCCTTATTAGTAGCTTTATCAATAAGATGAAGAGATCTTTGATTGCAGTTTTTTGGTATCTTCTGTCTGGAGAAGACGGGATGACATAAACGACTGCAAGAGTTCTCGGTCTCTGACATGAAAAAATTTTCGCCACTGAGGCTGTAAGGTTCTTGCTTGTATGCTATGTTTCCCCAATACAGGTACCAGTGGCTGCGCAACAGCTCTGCAAATGTTAACAAACAGAAAAAAAATTAAGTTTAGCTTAATGTACACCAACCTACTCCTGCTACAAAGCTATAAAAGGGATTAATATATCTACGGCGAGGAAAAGGGAAAAGTACATTTGTTATGCTATGGCTTTCTTCAACCTATGGAACTGAAATCCAGCCTTGGCTTGTACTGCAAAGGAAATTTTTAACTGCACCACAGAGCTTTCCACCCTCTCTTACTACCCTAAAACCACTGAACAGCTTACAACTATTTTTTTATACAACTAGCTCCAGCAGGAGAATTGGGACCACTAAAGAAGGGCACACTCCTTGACTTATTATGCAGAGCGGTGACTTGCAGCACAAGGGTCATGAGGTAGGGTTTCAGGCTGAAGGGCACAGGAAATCAGGAGAAAGATTTGGAAATCCATTTCAAACTCCACATCATAGCATGAACCTATTACAGAAACTGAAGTCTGCTAAAATGTTGAGAAATTTAAGTAAGATGAAGCAGCAACAATCTGTAGCCCAACATAGTTTTTACATGGCTTACCAGTTTTTGGCTCGGAGTGGAAAAGAGTTGAAAATTACGTAATTCTCTCTCACTTATGGATTCTCATAGCAGCTTCTGTTGAGTTCTGACTTAACAATAAGCCTGATAAAGTCTGACAGAAGTTGCTTCACTGTAGAAAGCCTAGCAATGCAGAGGTACAGAGCAGTGCAGCAGCTCTTCCAGTTGATTTTTTTCTTGGGGGAAGGGAGGAGGGGGAGGAAGGGGAAGGAGGATGAATCCTATTATTAACGTTGCCTTGAGCAGTATTTACATATTTAAATTAACACGTGCCTCTATAATCAGATCTAAGAGTACTTAAGCCACAACTGGTTGACTAACACAGCCAAGCCTGACTACAGAGCATGGCTATTCTGACACGTCATCGTGTTGTTATCGTTAATGACAGAAGCGTTGACACATTAAAAAAGCCTTCTTAGCATTTATGCATAAGAGCGTGCCTATGGTGCAACATGATCCGAGTATTTCTGGTCAGCTTTACAACTTCCTTACACAATAAGAACATAGACTCGTACATGCCTTGTGTTCTGCATTAGCCCTGATACAATTTTACCCTTTCTCAGCAAAAAAGTACACCGCGGACCCTGTTTTAAACACAGCACTTCCTTCCCCAGGATGTCTAAAAAGAGCCACCACGTAACCTGACCACGCGTTTGCAGAAGTGCTGAGGCAGCAGCTCTCCCGGTGACCGAGCTTCCAGAAGGAGCGTACCGTTTTTCCCTCCTTCCAGAGCGCAGCATTTGGCTACCGCAGGCTGAAGCTCCCTCTCCTGGTCCCTATGACACCTCATCATCCCAAGCACCACCCCCCTAACACGCCGCGCACGGAGGAGAGAGCGGGACGGCGGGCCGACTCCCTGCCGCACAGCGCCGCGTCCCCGCCCCGCTCGCGGTGAGTCATAAATGCAGCAATTAAGCACTGAGTCAGCGCCGGGAGCCACGGGGGAGTCACCCCCGGCC